>PVLD010021798.1:0-30669 GCA_004027595.1 Dinomys branickii
TTTTACTTTGCTGGTGATTTCTTTAGATGTACAAAAACTTTTCAGTAGGATGAGGTCCCAGTTATTGATTCTTTGAAGTGTTTCCCTTGCAGTTTCATTTTTGTTCATGAACTCTCTGCCTACTCCTATGTCTTCAAGATTTTTACCTACTTTCTCTTCCAATAGATTTAGAGTTTCTGTTTTAATATTGAGATCTGTGGTCCATTTTGACCTGAGTTTGGTGCATGGTGATAGACTTGGGTCTATGTTCAGCTTTCAGCAAGAGGCAAGCCAGTTTTTCCAGCACCATTTATTAAACAGGTCATCCTTTTTCCAGTGAGTTTGGTGGGCCCCTTTGTTAAATATTAGGATGCTGAGTGGGTTTTTCGTTGTGGTTGCATCTTTCAGTCTGTTCCATTGATCCTCAGGTCTGTTTTTTAGACAGTACCGGGTTGATTTTATTACAGTAGCTTTGTAGTATAATTTCAGGTCAGGGATTGTGGTTCCACCTGACTTGTTCTTGTTGCCCAAGATTGCTTTTGTTATTCTGGGTCTCTTCTGGTTCCAGATGAATTTAAGGCATATTTTCTCTAGATCTGTGAGGTATGCTAATGGTAGTTTAATGCATTGAATCTCTACAACAGTTTTGGTAGTATGGCTATTTTCACACTGTTGGTTCTTCCTAACCATGAGCAGGGTATGTTTTTCCATTTATTGAAATCCTCTTTGATCTCTTTTTTCAGAGTACTGTAGTTTTCACTGAACAAATCTTTCACATTCTTTGTTACATTGATTCCTAAATATTTCAATTTCTTGGATGCTATTGTAAAGGGTATGGTTTCCTCAATTTCTCTATCCATCTGTTTGTTGTTCATGTATAGGAATGCTATTGATTTTTGGGTGTTGACTTTGTATCCAGCTACGCTGCTGAATTTGTCAATTAATTCCAGGAGTTTTCTTGTGGAGTTTTTGGTGTCTTCCATGTATAGTATCATGTCATCTGCAAATAGTGATAGTTTAACCTCTTCCTTTCCTATCTTTCTTCCTTTTATTTCTCTCTCTCGTCTAATTGCTCTGGGTAATGCTTCCAGAATTATGTTGAATAAGAGTGGTGACAATGGACATCCTTGTCTTATTCCTCACTTTAAAGTGAAAGTTTTATTTTTGTCCATTTAGTATGATGTTGGCTGTTGGTTTGTCATAGATGTCTTTGATCAGATTGAGGTAGACGCCATCTATTCCTATTTTTTCTAAGGTTTTTAACATGAATGCATGTTGGACTTTGTCGAAAGCCTTTTCTGCATCTATTGAGATGATCATGTGGTTTTGTCTTTGGCTGTGTTGATATGATGTATTACATTAATTGATTTGCAAATACTGAACCATCCCTGCATTCCTAGAATAAATCCTACCTGGTCGTGGTATATAATTTTCCTTAGCATTTGCTGTATTCTATTTGCAAGTATTTTTTTGAGTATCTTTGCATCTATGTTCATTAGAGAGATTGGCCTATAGTTCTCTTTCTTGGTTGGGTCCTTCTCTGGTTTCGGTATTAGTATGATACTTGCCTCCCGAAACATGTTAAGGAGAGTTGCTTCCTTTTTGATTTCATTGAAGAGTTTGAGGAATGTTGGCCTTAGATGTTCTCTGAATGTTTTGCAGAATTCTGCTGTGAATCCATCAGGGCCTGGACTTTTCTTAGTTGGTAATTTTTTTATGACATCTTCAATCTCATTAATTGATATTGGGTTGTTCAGGATTTTTGAGTCTTCCTGACTCAATTTTGGTAATTTGTACCTTTCCAGGAATCTGTCCATTTCTTCTGAATTTTCTATCCCATGGGAGTAAAGATTTTCAAAGCAGGTATTAATGATCTCTTGTATTTCTGTGGGATCTGTGGTGATTTCACCCTCTTCATTCCTTATTGCATGAATTTGAGTTCTTTTCCTTCTCTTTTAGATAAGGTTGTCTAGGGGTTTATAAATTTTATTTATTCTTTCAAAGAACCAGCTCTTTGATTCACTAATTTTTTGTAGAGTTTTCTTCATCTCAATTGCATTAATTTCTGCCCTGAGCTTTATAATCTCCTCCCTTCTTTTGGCTTTTGGTTTGGCTTGTTGCTCTTTTCTAAGAGTTTGAGGTGTAGCACTAGGCTATTTATTTGCTGTCTTTCTATTTTCTTTATATATGTGTTCATTGCTATAAATTTCCCTCTGAGGACTGCTTTCATTGCATCCCACAGGTTCTGATATATTGCACTTACATTTTCATTTATTTGTAGGTATTTTTTAAATTTCTTCTTTAACTTCTTGTGTGACCCATTGGTTATTCAGGAGGTTGTTTTCTAATTTCCAAGTGTTTATGTGGTTTTTGGAGTTCCCTTTGTCATTAATTTCCAGTTTCATTGCACTGTGGTCAGATAATATGCATGGGATAACTTCAATTCTTTTGCATTTAGGTAGATATGCTCTATGGGCTAGAATGTGGTCAATTTTAGAGAAAGACCCATGTGCAGCTGAGAAAAATGTATTTTCTGATGTTGTGGGGTGGAACTCTCTATATACATCTACTAAGTCCATTTGTTCACACTTTTGGTTCAGGTCTGTTATTTCTTTGCTGAGTTTCTGTCCAGTTGACCTGTCTCTTTGCGTCAGAGGGGTGTTTAGGTCCCCCATTAAAATAGTGTTATTAGTTAGTTGATTTTTCACGTTTGTTAAGACTTGAGTTGTAAAGTTTGGTGCTCCATTGTTTGGTGCATAAATGTTTAAAATTGTTATCTCTTCCTCTGGCAGCTTTCTCCTTAGTACTATGTAATGGCCTTCTTTATCTCTTTTGATTGTTTTTGGTTTGAAGTTTACTTTGTCTGCAAACATAGTAGCTACCCCTGCTTTTTTCTGGGAACCTGCTGCATGGAGAATTATTTTCCATACTTTAACTTTCAGCCTGTGGATTTTCTTTTGAGTAAAATATATTTCCTGTATACAGCATATCGTTGGATTGTGTTCCTTAATCCATTCTGCCAATCTTTTCCTTTTGACTTGTGAATTGAGGCCATTTACATTAATGGTTATCATGGTTACATGTCGGCTTATTCTAGTCATGTTATTTACTTGTTGTTTTCCTAGTTTTGTTATCTGGTTACTTACTTGTTCTATTTAAGGGTTTCTTTCTATTGTTGCTCTTGAGATTGTGGTCATTTTTTTCTCTGTCTAGAATATCTTTTAGTGCTTCTCGCAATGCTGCTTTGGCATTCATGAAGTTATTCAGTTGTTCTTTGTCGTGGAAATATTTTATTTCTCCATTGAATTTGAAGGATAGTTTTGCAGGATACATCAGTCTGGGTTGGAAGCTGTTTTGTCTCAGAATCTGTACTACCTCACTCCAGGCTCTTCTTAATTTCATGGTTTCCATTGAGAAGTCTGCTGTGATTCTGTTGGGCTTTCTTTTATAGGTGGTCTGTTTCTTTTCTCTAGGAGCTTGTAATATTGTGTTCTTTTACTGGATGTCCGAGATCTTGACTATTATATGTCTATGTGTGGTTTTCTTTGGGTTATGGCTCATTGTGGTTCTATATGCCTCGATTAAATGTACTTCTGTATGTTTTACCTTGTTTGGGAAATTTTCTGCTATTATTTCAGTAAATATTCTTTTTATATCATTTGTGTTGTCTCCTGCTGTTTCACTTACTCCTATTACTCGTATATTATTTCGTTTTGCCTCATCTTGCAGCTGTTGGATTGATTTTTCTTTTGTCTTTGATGATTTTATGAGATCCTTCCTTTCACGCTCATAAGCTGCTATGCTGTCTTCAAGGTCTGAAATTCTATCTTCAGTGTCATTTAAGCGGTTTTGCAAGCTTTCAATGGAAGTTTTCAATTCCTGACAATCTCTTTGGACTTGTTTCATTCGTGGTAATTCATTCCTAAATTGCTCTTGTAACGTTTCCATTTGCTTCCTATTGTCTTTTAAACTTTTCTTGATTTCTTCTCTATGTGTAAGGAACATTTCTTCCATCATAGTTTTCAGTTCATTTTTTGTCTGAGAGATTTTTGCACGTATGTGGCTTATTTCTGCTTTAAGCTCTTTTATGGCCTGTTGGAGTTGTTTCATTTCAGATGCAATCATTTCATAACTTGCAGGTATGTGGCTTCCTAGTTCCCCTGTATCCTCGCATCCAAGACTTGTTGTGGGTGGGGTTGAGTTCTGAGACTGCGTTTTGTTCTGCTGTCTTCCCATTTTTGGGTATCAGATTCAAAATATTGAGCAATGAATTCCCCAGACAGTTCACCAGGCAAAGGTCCGTGGCAAAGCCTGCTCCAGTGGCTCCTTCTCTTCGGGAGAATGTCCCTTAAGCTTTCTGCTGAGAGTTCCTCTCAATAGGCTGCTCATATGCTGTTTTGTGGGCCAAGCTACTCCCTACCCAGAGACCTGGCTGGGGCGCATAAACAGCTCGCCGCCTGGGGGACAGTGCCGGCAGGGCGTCGCTCAGGTGTTCCTCCCTTGGGTGAATTTCCTCCCCCACTCAAAAATCCAGTTGGGGCACCCAGCCAGCTCTCCTGTCCCAGGGTCCATGCAGGCAGTAGTGCTGCTCGGATGTCCTTCCCTGGGCGGAGCTTCTCCCCGACTCAAAAATCCGGTCAGGACGCCCAATCAACTCACCCAGCCCTGGGATCGTGCAGGCAGGAATGCCGCTCAGATGTATCTCCGTGGGTCGAGCTTCTTTCCGACTCAGAAATCCGGCTGCAGTGCGCACTTGGCTCACCCGTTCTGAAATCCGTGCCGGCAGGAGATCCCCAACGTGCTAATATTTCGTGCCTCACCCGCGATGCGTTGCTCCCTGGATTTTTCCACGTCCTCGGTGTTCTCGCAAGAACTGCCGACCGCAGCTGCCACAGTGCCCGCTCTCTGGTCGAGGATGGCCCCAGCTGCAGGGGTGGGGATCTAAGTGGGACCCTGGTCCACAGCCCGGATTAGTGCAGTCTGCCCGAGGAGCATGTGTTCCTAGTCACCCCCCCCCAAAAAAAAGCCAATTTCTGGCTGCTGCCGCCTGCAAGCTGCGTGGGGTCGGGAGATGGGAGGCTCCTTATGTCTTTGACAGCTATTTGGTTTGCAAATATCCTTTCATAGTCAGGAGCTTGTCATTTTATTGTCTCAATGGGCCATTCACAGTGCTTTATTTCTTAATTGAAAATGTCATAACTTTTTAATTCACTGTGCTTGTGGTGTCATATGCAAGACATCTTTGTCTTTCCATAGGTCCTAAAGATATTCTCTCATGTCTTCTAAAAGTTTTATTGCCTCATGTTTTACATTGAAAGCTATGACTCATTTTGATGTAAATTTTTGTAGTTTGGATGCAGAACAAGATTCTCTTTTACATTTCCTACATGAATATTCAATTATCCCAATATCATTATTAAGAGGCTATAATCACTTTATTGCTTTTGGTTGTCATTCACAGATAGTTGGGGAAATGTGTGGAGGCCAATTTCTGTGCTCTTTATTTAATTTATCTGTGTCTGACCTCAGTGCTACATTGTCAGAGTCCCAATGATTTGTCCTTTTTATTTTTCTATTTTTAGCTAATTTTTATTTTTTAATTTTCTTTTTTATTTTAAAGAAATAGAAACAATACAGAATTTCAAAACAAGATGTTAGAAAATTAACAATGGTTTTCTAATTTTTAAATTATGATTATGTAAAATTTATAATTATCTTCTCTATGAAAGTACACTAATCCAGCATATCATTTTGTATACGGCCAGCAATCATTTTGCAAATATTTGGTATAATTCTCTTGCAATTATCTGGACCAGAGACATTTTTTTCACAAGTTTTTGCAAATGCAAATCCAATTATTAGCTATACAACTATACAATTTATCAAATTATATAAGCGATGTTTACATATTATGTATCTTAACTTGTGGTTTATTTCATATAAATTGTCAAATTGTGCTTAGTTTTTCATTAGTCTCCACTATACATTAAATGCTACACATTATCTAGTCTTTTGATATTTCATGTTTTATTTCTAAGGCTGTAATTTGAGTCTTCCCTCTCTTTTCTGTCTGTCTTGTGAAAATTCTAATTTTTGCTTGTTTAAAGGACCAGCTTATAGTTTCCGTTGACATCATCTGCTGTATGTTACTTTTTCTTCTGTTTTGTTTATCTCCAGACTTTTTTATATCATTTCTATTTTATGGTTTTTCATCATTAGAATTTCATGTCTTTTACTAATTTATTTGGGTGATTATTTTCCTCATCTTTTTAATATCTCCTGACTTGTAAGATAGGGCAATTGGTTTGGCAACTGTCGTGATTTCTAAAGAAGTTGAATTATAACTAAAAACTACCTATTTAGCTCTGCTTCAGTTACATAGCAAAGGATATCTTTTATTTTCTTCACTAAGTTTGAGGATTTAAAAATTCTCTTGAGATTTTCTGTTTAATTATATTAGTTATAAAAGTACAGCTTGATATGTGAATGTTCTTTAGATTTCTATGTTATCTTCTTGATTTGGAGATAAATTCATTTAGATCAAACTACATGTTCTGCATGGTCTCAAGCACTTTAAGTGTTTATCACATAACCCCAGTTATCAGGATATGACCCATATTAAGATATATTTTAAATAGATGAAAGTAATGTGTAGTCTGCTATTTTGTGATATATTTATAGATATCTATTATATTCATTTGGTTATTGATTTTCTTTTTATGTCTCTAGTAGTTTAACTAAGAGATTTCACACTGAGCTAAATTCACAGCACGTCATTGTTTAAAATTCTGAGACAGAATCTTTTTAAATAACTAAGTTGCCAGGCTGAGCTCCAACCTATGATTCTCCTGCCTCATCCTCTAACACTGCTTGGATTATAGGTGCTTATGCTCCTTTTTTTTTTTTCTTTCCATGCAAAACACCTGAAATTTTATTCATGTTACAAAAGCAACACATTAGCACAGGAAAACACACAGCCTATAGCTTATCATTTAAAACCAGAAGAGCCAAGTGAAGTGAAAATAAAAACAGGTTCTCCTTTTCACCATAAAAGATCAAATCAAAAGTAGACATTAGGAATTGAACTGTTTTTTTCTTCTTTGGAGAGACATGACTTGCCTCTAGGATGGTAATGGCCTGCTAACATCATGTTCTCAGAGCTGACAGTTGACCTGTAAAGTGTCCTCTGGCCTCACTCACATGAAGCCAGACAAGACAGCTTTTACCACTAGGAGTTAAAACTTTTTTTAAATGTTGATAATGAGCTATTGAAGTTCCCCACAATATTTATATTTTGTTAGTCTTGCTTTTTAAATCTGTACATTTATTTTTGTTACCTTCTCTTTTTAATTGTACTCCATGTGTATGTGAAAACTATATCACTTTTAACTGATTGTTGTTATACAATGTCCCTCTTTGCTCCACGTAAACCTGTTATATAGTCTATGCCATGTGATATTAACTTAGACACTGATGATCCTTAAAGTTGAAATATGTGTTTGAAGTGTTTGCTTTTTTAAATTTTTATTTTAAAGAAAACAGTACAAAACAAGAACAATAGCAAAATACAGACAAAACAAAACAAGGACATTAAAATGATACAGGGTTTCAAACCAAATGATAGAGATTGACAGCAGTTGTTATATTATATATTATTATTTTTAATGAAGTTGGTCAGATTACCAGATGTAAGAATAGAAGATTGATCAAATCACTGAAAGGAATAAGAAAATAATAATTTAAGAGAACATGAAAGACAGTGCAGAGTTTCACTAGGTTGAAGTAAAAGAATGAAAAAAGGAAAGACTTGCAGGACTGTAGGAACAGCCATTGGTGAATTCCTACAGTCCTGCAACGGTTTTCTTTTTCCACTCTTTTATTTTAACCTACCCCATGTTGCTATAATTAAAGTTTCTTTTACACAAAATAAAGTTGGGTCACAGTTTTTTATATTTTCTCTATGGGCATCTATCATCCTTCGTCTTCAGAGAAGTGCATTTGGCTATTCACATTGAAATAAATTAATAAAATATTTGCGTTCAAGAATAGTTTTGTTTACTTTTGTACCTTGTTTCATTTCTTCCTTTTCTTGCTTGTCAGTGAGATATGTAGATGTATTTCAGAATTCAATTTTCATATAGAGTGGTTTTGAGTAGAGGTATCTGCATTTTCTAATTGGTTTTTGGTCAGTTTAACTATCAAAATATATATTCATATTTTACTACAGCCTACTAATGTCTACAACTTTGGGTACATTGAAGAAAACTATTTTCTCTAAGATTCTTATTTAATGTTCAACATTCAAATTATTCACTATTTTTTAATAACACCTGTATTAGATGTGATAATAAGTTGGAATCACCAAGTATAGTTTAAGTGTCTCAAGAAAAGAGTATTGTATATTTATTCTTACTTTCACCTATTTTGTTATCCTTCTTACATCTTAAAACTCCAGAGTTATTTCTGTTATAATTTCTTGTTATTGTTTGTAGAACATATTTCATTCAATTTTAGATACGTCTGGGCTTACCAGGTCTTTTCTTTGGCACTTGTAAGAAGGAGGTTCCTTGTTGCCATGTTTTCAAGTCAGAAATCAACTTAATCATTCTCCCTTTAGAAACAATGTACATTTTGATCTTTTGATGATATCAAGATTTTTTCTTTCATATTTTCATTAAACAATCAGTGTTTGGTGAGGATGGCATTGGAGTCATTGCACGTAATTCCATCTTGTTGAGTATGTTGACTCCTGCCCTTCTCGAAATTTGTGAATTTTGAGGTATTATCACATGGAATAGTTTTTGTTGCTTTTAGCTGTACACCTTTCTGTTCCTTTATAGCTCTGAAAATATAAATGATCTGTATTTTCTGTTATCTCATGAAAAGCTTGATTTTTCATCCTCTTTTCTCTGTTTTATTCTCTTTCAGAATTATTATGTTACATGGTTTTAAAGGTGGACTATGAAGATTTAAATGTACAAATTGAAGGAGTCGATCAGAATTGACAAAATGAAAATGTGCATAAGTTTCTTCTCTTGGTTTGCTACCGCAAGATATATTTGCTGTTGACAATATCAGTATAAAATTGAAAATCTGAATTTTTTTAATGGTCACAAAAGTATGGGAAACACGTTGATATTTATGTAATAAATTCAATATATTTTAGCCCCAAACCTAACTTATATAAATCATTATGTTGATTTACACTGTTCTTTCCAAAAACTTGTGATATCAATTGATTTTTACTTTGGCATATTTTCATATTTCATTTTTCCTCCTCTCGCACTTTGTGGTCCTCTCCTTTCTCTGTGACACTGTGAACATGATGAAGAATATATTACACTTTGTTTCTCTGGAAATTTGCAGATTATTTCTAATTATATTTAGTAAAGATATTGTATCTCTATGACAATCTAGACACTAGAATCTAGTTTTTGAAAATAATTAATATGCTCTCTAATGTATTAGCTTAAGATTTAACTTTAAAAATTTTTTTCAGTGATATATATATATATATATATATATGGTGCTATAACATGAATACTTGGTAAATTATAATGAAATTTATGCCCACATGCAGTTTTTATATATGGTTTTCCCATTAATGAATAATTATATTAAAGTAGTATCATGAGAAACTGTTTACTCTTTAATTTTACATATGCAGTTTAGCAAAACTGAAATCATTATGTTTGAACGAAATATTATGTTTTCTCACTTTTTAAAATCACTCTTTTCTGTTTCTTGCTTGGAATAGAATGTATGGTGACAGTCGATGAAAAAAAGGTACATTTGCTTTATAAGTGAAGAAATTTCATAAATACAGATTTAAACTTCATTGCAGAAAATACTTCAAAAAATGTATTTTATTGTGGCTTCTACATATGTAACATAATTGTACTACTGACTTAGGTCACTTTATTGTAAGGAATAGTTGATGATTAATTGTTTGATCAATTTTGCATGTCTATATCTATGTTCCTGAATATACACTTCGAAGTTATCAATATGTAATGCAACAACCATTGTTGATTCCCTGTCACCTTGTCTGTAACTCAATTTTGATTGTGCTATTCTTATGCTAGTTTGTGTCTGTTTGTTAATATGTTTTTGTTCTTTTACTTTTAAAATAATTTTTAAAAAGGCAATTGGCTATATATGGAAGAAAAGAAAGGAAGAACAGAGGAAGGAAAGAGAAAGAAAAAGAAAGAAAGAAAGAAAGAAAGAAAGAAAGAAAGACAGAAAGAAAGAAAGAAAGAAAGCAAGCAAGTAAGCATTTAAGGCCAGGTGTTAATTTTGGTGTTTCACTAATTAGCCGTGGCTCCCTTCCAGCTACAAGTAACCATTAAGCTTAAATTAAGAACACTGAGCTGGCAAGTATTTTGCTTCAAGCATATGAGGCTCAAAAATAAAATGGTCATTAGTTCACTGCTGATGACAAGATATTTCACTGTAGCTATTAGGCATATTAAAGCTTTTACAAATTCCTGAGTATCTTCCATTACTACTTTGGGATGAAATATTTAGTTTGATAAGAAGCCCATAGCAGCCCATAGCTCCAAGTCCTTAGTTTTTCCTAAATATTGCTGTATAGATCATACATTTATAGCAGAATTTGCAGAAGTATGATTGTGTATTCAATTATTGGAAACATTTATATCTGCATGCATATGTATGTAACTTCACACATTTTAAAACTCTAAGAATATGTAATTTATTATACTGCCAGCTTTTCTCTCTTGGATTATTTTGAAAATACTTTCTCCTTACATTCCTTTCTATATTAAATGTTCTTTAATCAATAGACAGATTATTGCTGTTTGCTGCCCTTTCTCTTTCTGAGCAGACCTCCATCATGCAATACTTGCTTTTCTTTGAGTTTCTCATGCTTTTTATGTCTATTTCTTCTGTCTTTTGCTCTGTATTGATGTAGTCCAAATGTATTTCTAGGTCTTTAAGGATGTATTCACCATGCTCTTGAAAGAAATTAATTTCTGTGCTGCATTGGAACTTTTAGCCAGTTATTCCTGTATGAATTTATATTCACATAGTGATATTTGCCACTTAGAATTAATCTGCAAAGTACACATCTAAGTATTATGACAATTAGTACTCATGGGTAAATTCTTTCAAGTAAGATATGTTGTTAGTCTCCTGGTCTCATTATACGTCACATAGACTTTATTATAAATATAAATATGTTACACAAATTAGTATATTCAATATACTACATGAATAAAATAAAAGATAAAATTCCATGATCATCTTAATATGTGCAGAAAAATCCTCACACAAATACAATGATCCTTTATCTCAATATTGTAAAGGCTATTACAAAAAATGTATAGCCATCATACTGAGTAGATGAAAACCTGAAAGTATTTCTTGCAATATTAAAAATGAGACAAAGCTGTCCATTTGTACCACTTCTAAGCAATGTACAGCTTGAATTTTATCTGTAGCAATTAGTCAAGCAAATGAACTAAAAGGTTTATGAATTGGAAAGCACAATGTCAAATTGCCTCTATGATATATACTATGCGTAAGAGACCCTAAACACTCCAGCAGGAAAATGCATAGTTATTACACATGTTTATTAAGGTAGTAGGATACAAAATCAACATAAAAGTAAACTTTATATACACCAATGACAAATGTAAGAAAATAATTCTATGCATAATTGCTCAATAAAATAGACATATCACTAGATCAACTCAACCAGGGAAAATTATACAATGCTGAAAAAAGAAACTGAGGAAAACAATAGAAGATGGAAAAATGCTTATGTCCATATGTCAGAATTAATATTTTTATTTTTATTTATTTATTTATTTATTTGCGGTACTGGGGATCGAACACAGGACCCTGCGCTTGCTAGGCAAGCGCTTATTCCACTGAGCTATATCCCCAGCCCCCAAAATTAATATTTTTAAATGACCACAAAACTGACAGTGATTTATGGAGTCAGTGAAATCATCAAAGTAGAGATGATATTCTTCACAGAAAAAGAAAAAAACCCCCTACATTTCATATGAAAACACAAAAGACAGAATAGCGAAAGCAATCCTAAACAAGAAAGGAGCAACGTCGCAGGTATAACAATACCTAATTTCAAAATAGGTGGGAAAGCCATTCTAACAAAAGCAGCACATTGCAGAGAAAAGCAGACATACACATCAGCAGGACAGAACATCAGACACAGAGATAAGTCCATGCATCTACAGCTCTCTGATTCTTTACAAAAACATACATTAAAACAAAAGAGAGCCTCCTTACCAGATGGCTGGGAAAACAGTACATCCTTATGTAGAAGACTGAGCGTAGATCTGTAACTCTCCCTCTGTACAGAAACCAACTCAAAATGCACTAACGACCTAAATTCCACACCTGAAACTTAGGTAATACTATATAAAAGCAGAGGGAATGTCTTCCAGATACAGTCATGGGACATAGTTTTCTGAATAGGACACCAATCATTCACAAAGAAATAACTAATACGAAATGCTGCCTTTGCATCACGTTCAAAAGTTTCTGCAGGGCAAAGGGAACCGCTGAGTGGAGATGCAGCTGTTAGCGCGGGAGACAGCTTTGGCCAGCTACCCTGCAAACGGAGGGTTTGCATCCAAAATACGGAAAGAAAACACAGAGAACAAACACGATAAGCAATAAATAGGTAAATGAATTGAAGAGATACTTCGATAACCAGTTCATATTAAAAAGCATGAGATCATTTATCAGTGATAGAGTTTTATAGAAAAGATTTTTTAAACTGAAAATGAAACCTGGCTAATGATTTAGCAACTTTAACAATGGTTTGTGAGCAACATTCACTTTTCAGAAACTGCCCTTCAATTTCTTGATGACTTTGATCCTTTCCTAGGCTAGTCATGTATATATATTCTTGTGACGCTAAGCTGTGATGGTGAGCCACAGCGCTAATCAAGCGACGTAACCACAAGGGAAAACAGTGGATTCTCCAGTGTACACAGTGGAAAAGCTGGCTAGGAGGGGCTGTGGGTGAGGTTTATCAAGTGAATTTCCGCTTAGGGTATTTTCGGTTTAAATGGATTCAACAGGACCTATCTCCACTAAAAGTCAAGGAGATGAATTAATATAGGAAAGGAGAGGGAAGCGAAGAAAGGGAAGTGAAAAGGATTACAGTGTGTTACATGCATGTTCCAACTCCCCGGGTGAATGTAATCATGATGTACTGCAAACATAGAGTAATAAAAATTTAATTAAAAATGAAATAAAAGTAATAAATCAAAGCTCTTTTCTATAAAGATTCACTTAGAAAAAGTAAGTCAAGGAGAATGTGTATTTCAGAAATAAATGTACACATAAAAATGAAGAAAAGGAAGGAAAAAAATGACATGAGGAGGCATGACTTCCCTGGATAAATAAATAACTACAGTGTAAACACTTTAATAACAATTCCCATGTGACATCTTCTATGGAAAAATGATCTAGTTTTCCAATCTTTGCATTTTATGTAAATTGAGAGGCTCTGATCTATGCTAAATCATACTCTATTTTATTTAAAGGCAAAAAAAAATCAATGATCATGGTGTACATTATATTTTGTTGCTATAAACCTGAAAGCTGAATTCAGTAGCTATACTCCCAAACATGAAAACTTTTCAAATTTGTTGAGCAAAGTAAACACAAACACTTAAAAATTTTCCTGCCAAAAGAAAAATATACAAGAAAAATACAAATGTATTATAATTAATCCCAACAACTATTTGACACAAAGTTAAATAGCATAAATAAGTCCAAATGCCTTTTAACATATAACAATCTTTATTAGAATTTCATAATTCCAAACTTAATCCTTAAGCAACTCTTTACAGACCATTACAATTTAAGAAAGTAGTAATTCCATAGCAAGTCATAGCAAGTCACTGGATAGCCCTGTAAACCACCATTATCGGTGCTCAGCTACAAGGACTGCATGAATATTAGAATGACAGAGTGCAGTTGTTTCCTGTGTTAGTCCCTCAAGTTCAGGGTTGAGTGAGTTTTAATTGCCCACACTCCGCAGACTATTCACTTTTTTCAGTCAGTTGGTAACTAAAATGCTTCATCACAGCTGTGAATCTGCTTTTGTGATACTTGCTTCTCTTAAAACATTAATTAATTCTTTTTCTTTTAATTTATGAGTCAAGCCCAATCGAGTTGGTGGCATTACAAATTATTAGGAATGTTTTCTCTTCGGAAACCCAAGGATTTTTGCAGACTAAACAGCTCTTAAAAAAAAAAAAACAGTTCTTTTTAAAATCAACAGTGGATATTATGATTTATGTCACCATATTGGAATAGCTACCTATTTCCTCTAAAAACTAAAGTATTCAAACGTTCCTATTTCATGAATATTAATAAAATGTCTAGTGGCCTTAAGTGAATGTGTCTATGCTCTATTTGTCCTTTGTACAGGTTGTCTGTTCTATGAGTAAGGGGACACTTTAGTTTGGAGTGTTTTCTAGCTCCTGCATGAATTTAATACAGAAGAATTCAAAAATCAAAGTGAAAAATAACTACAGTTGACATACTCTATTTAAGGTTGCTGAGTATACATTATATTTTGTATGATAAATTCAATATATAAATAGTAAAACCATAGGAAGTGGGAAATATGTATAAAATTATACATAATACCCAAATGTGAATACATGTTTTAATATTATGAGATATTTCCTTGCATATATTTTATATGTAACTTTGAATTATATATATTTTTTTATCGTCTTCACTGAACATTCTTACATGCATTTGGTTTTTATGTACAGACTTTAATGGCTGTGTAATGTTCTGCATAGACAGAAGTGCAAGATTCATTTTTGTTTTAATTGTTGTCTTAGATATTTTTCTATCAAGCATTAGTCAATATTTTCTGTGAAGTTATATTATACACTAATACAAAGTCAACATAAATTGATACAGGTTTTCATAGATTATATAGGTGGCGCTGATTCAGTCAGTTGAAAGACTTCAGCAGGAGAAAAATGACTCCCCAGAAAAGCAGAGAAACTGTTTATGGATGTATTCTGCACCTGCAGGATTTTAGGCTGTGCTTGGATGTGTCCTCCTCCGTGAAGTCTGGATTTGCTTTTCAATTCCCTGTAATCACAGAACACAGTTCTGCACTAATCTCGGTGTATTCTTCCTACAGACTGCTTCTATTTTTGCATCCTGACATTTTGGTCGTCCAAGGGTTTACAGCGTGTTCTTACATAAACTATATTCATCTCCAAATAATACCTTCACAGCTTATAGGTAAGCTACTTATCCTTAATGAAAACTTTCCCAACTTTGCCTTCCTGAACTTATGACACCGCTGTCTTTCATGCCCTTTTCATATTTCACATGTTTGTGTGTACCCAGTGCGTCATCACTCTCCTACCAGTAAGGTCTCCTGAGACAAGCGCTTTACCTCACAGACTTCCCACCTGTAACCACTGTCATTACCATACAGCACTCTTGCTGGAGTGGGAAGGTACAGAAAAGGGAATTGCTGTATATTTTTATTGTTGAATTATGACCTTGTAGTTGTTTAAATAAATATTTATTTTCTATAAATTATTTGGCCTCAAGGGTTTTCTCCTTTGTTGACTTTTATTAGTGCATGTTTGCAATACATAATTATTATACTTAGTTTGGAGAGCTGCTATATGTACGTAGCATATCTTGACTTTTTGTCATCCCTCACTCTTCTTGTGCCTCCCTGGTTCTTCCAATTCTTGGTCCTCTTCCCATTTGCAAAAACTCTATTTCCATTTTTATCCTTAATTCTTGCTTTTCCTTCCTCTTCCTCCTGCTTCCATGCCCCCTCCTTCCACCTCTTGTTCCCTCTTCCAATTGAAAAAACATTTCTACTTCCTTAATCTGTCCTTTATTTTTCTCTTTATTTGGGTCGTGGTTTCCCCTGTAATGGAAACCATGTGGTATTTAACCATGTGTGTCTGATTTATTGCACCTAATATGATTTCAAGATGCATCCGTTTGCCTGTAAATGCCTCAAATGCATCCTGCTTTATGGCAGAGTGCTACTCTAGTTTGTGTAAATAGCACCTTTTCTTCATCCGTTCATCTCTTGATTGGCATATAGGCTGCTTGCAAGATTTAGTTGTCATGAAATGTGGACAAGGCTATGCATGGATGACTTTAATACGATGTCTTTAACTCTGTTCGGAGGAATCTCCATATGGATTTCCACAGCGGTTTTGCTAGTTTCCACTCCCTCCAATAAGCAAAAAGATTTCTTTTTCCCTGACCTTTCCAGGATTTATTATGCCATCCTACTCCAGAGAGAACGGCGGTCATCAAGAGGCCGAGCACTGTATTTCCTTATGGAGTCAGAGAATGGACTGCAATCAGTACTCCTTTCAGTTTATATCCTTCATAGCTTCTTCACTAAGCAGCAGATATCAACTGTGGACTGAATTTCTCCTAGTGCAGTTTGAATGTTGATAGTTTACCATTTAGTTCCAGGAAAGGTTATTGAATTCCTCCATTCATGCTTACATGTGTTACTGAATTTTCACATAGTTACAGATTTCTCCTGCTGCTTTTCTGTTATTAATTTCATGTTAGATTCAGTTATTATTAGCTTTATGGGAAATGTATGTTCAGACAAAGTGAATTAAAATTTTGACCATCTTAAAATATTTAAGATTGTTTTATGCTGCCGATATAACTCAGTACAAACCCACATCTGTCATCACTGATGTTATATATTTATTATTTGTAACTTGTAATTTTCATCCACAAACAAATGATATGATATTTTGTAGGATCTTGAGGATAATAGAACTGATAAATTTTCTAAGTATTTGCTCAGTCTTTCAGTTTTAAAATAATTGGGTAATTTTATTAAAAAATTGTTCATGTTTCTTTCAATTGTTAAACATTTTTACATTTAAAGAAATTATATTTTAGCTCATATGTTTAATAGTTTTTCCTACTTCTGCTGTTTTCCCTCTATGTGTTTTCACTTGAAGTAAAGGAAACTGTTCTCAGTTTCTAAACATATTATTTTATATAGTTTGCTTAGTGTTTGCGCCAGGTATATTCACAGCCTCATTTATCGTCTCCCTGCCTGCTGCTCTGTGTTTCTCCTCTTCAAGTGAAATGACGCCATCCTATTTTTTTACTGTTGATCATTTCCCATGTGAAAATATAACTATCTTAATTATTTTATCAAAATACATTAAAGACACATCAGTACCGTTATACTTTTTATTTTAACCCTGAAAAATGATGGAAGTATATGGATTTTTTTCTTTTCGGTACCGAAAATTGAACTCAGCACCTTGCACTTGCCAGGCAGGCGCTTATGCCACTGAGTTGTATCCCTAGCTCAGTATGTTGATTTTGACCAGTCCCTCTTTTTATTTTATTCTTCTTACCTTTGTGAAGCCTATCATTTCTTTTCTGTCTGTTTTTTTTTTCTGCTGCCTTTTAAAGCATAATGAACACCGAGTTTCTTTGTTTTCCCATTGTTTGTTAGTATCTCTTTTTGTTTCTTCATTCTTGATGGATAATGTAGCTAGATATAAGTTTTGAGTTTAACAGTCTTTTAGTATAAAAAATATTAGGCCATTTCTTTCTGACATAGATGATGAATCTACCATTATTTAATTTGGTGTTAGATTATAAGCAGCAAGTTATTTTTGTTGATTTTCTTTTTCCAATTTTTTTTTCTATCTTTTGTTTTCAGATATTTCGTTGTCAGCAAATTAATTAGCAGCAGATTTTAGGAAATGAATGTGTGCGGGTTTTTTTTTTTAACTAAATACCATGTATTGTCTTTTGCATGATTAATTACCTGGGTTTAATTTGAAAAAAAAAAAGATATTTCATTGTCATGTAGTTTGGTGCCTTTTTCTTTGGCCTCATTATTTATGAAACCAAATTATTTGGCTTGTGTACCTCACTTCTCAAATGCCTTCATTTGTGGAGAGCTTGGTTTGCAAATAGAAGCATTTGGCAAAATTTTCTCTCTGTGTGTAGCTCTACACTGGGTACCAAACATGACTGTTGTCATCTTTCCCATACAAACACAAACACGGCCTTCCTTTTCAGAACCACAGCACAAATGAGGTTTGTGAACCAAGGTACAACTGTATATGAACTTAATTTTCAGCCTTTATTTCATTAAATGTTGTTTTTAGGCCTGAAGTTTCCCAGCTCCTGGGGAATATAGATCATAATGTTACAGCTTTGCCCATGGATCCCTTTGGCTTTGCTCATTTGTGCATATTCAAATTTCCTTTCTTCAGTACAGTAAATAATATTAGTCTATCATCGAGCAGAGTGATTCTATCTTTGTTAATCTACTCTACTACTGTGGCCATCAAGCAAGATTTTTCATATTATAGTGAAATTTTATTTTCATCTCCATATGTTGAAATGAGCTTTCCATTTTATTTCCATTTTCTATTTCAGCTCCATAATTTTCACGATTTTTAATTTTTAAATCAAAGTAGTCGAGATAATTATATTCCCATGTACTTGTAAGAAATACAATATAAAATTTCTATCTACCCCTTGTTCAAATTCCATAATGTTTATATCTTGAAAAATTAAAATGCACTATCACAGCTAGGATATTGGCATTGATAAGATTCAAGATACACATATTTCCTTTAATATTAGTAAAAGGATTTATAATTTCACTCTTATACTCAGTTTCTTAATACTCCTGCTCCTCTTCGTTCCTCTTCAACTATTAAACACTTTTCTATATTTTTATAATTTTCTTTTATTATGTTGTCATCAAGTATGTGACATTTTGGAATTCACTTTTATATTCAGCAGACATATGCTTGCATGTATTGGGGTCTCACCATTCAATTCCATAAAGTGGAATACTTCTCAGAAATAAAAGGGATTGTTTATTCAACAACCTAGAATCAGCAAAGCCAAAGATCCAACAAATATCTAGAGAATTATGCTGATTGGTTTTATTCCTTTGTTATTTGTAATAGACAGAAGGCTTTTGTTGGGGCTTTTGGCTTTTATACTTACTGGCATTTCAGATTGCTGTAAAATTCATTACCTAATTTGGGCACTATAAAAATATTACAAGATCCTGTAATTCACCACATATTCCTCTAAAGTCACAGGAGGCCTGTGACTAGCTAGTCTGCTCACTTTTCTCCACTACCACATGCAAATATGCAGGAAAGTTTTGGAAAATTTTTGTAATGTCTGATTTAAATTCCTTATCTAATTACATTCTTATCATTTTCTTCTTGATATTGATGTGAGTTTATTGACTTTCTCATTCACATTAAAGTTTCTCTGGTTTTTCATAAAACAAATTATTTTCAGTCATACCTTGAGCATTTTGGTGATTATGTAGGAGAATCCAGATCTTATTTATAGCATCTAGTTTATCTGGCAGCCATCTTGTTTGAGCTCAGCATATAGGGTCCAGAGAGTTTTGTGAGCTGCTGCAAAAAAAATAACAGTGTATTTTCTACCCCTGGCAATACCATTCTTCCGTTCGGTGTCCCCAAGGAGTCCTGTTCAGTCCTTGATGGAAAAAGAGTAAAACAATCTATAAGCCTCCCGCTGATACTGGTTACCTTTGCCATGAGGCTGTCAAAGGCAGTAAGCCTGGCTCCTCCTGCTCCTGGGTAGGCAACAAGTAATGCAGGGCTTCACTCTGCCCCTGCTGTTTGCAGACTGCAGTGCTCTGCTCCCTTCCCTGCAGACCCCAGGTGAGGATGGCTCACTAACTCTTTGCTGCTATATTTGCTTATCCACTGATCTACCCACTGGGTGTGCAGTGGATGGGAAGATGCCAGGGCTTGGCTGCGTCTTCTGCTGCTGGTAGGTCCAGTTGCTCAGTGGTGTCTGGAATACTGAGCTGAGACTGGGAGGCGTACAGTGTTTGCTGCTTCTGTCCTACCAGTGGATCTGACCATCAACATAAGCCAGGTTTGAAGTTGTAATTGGGCCTCTCAGCAAGTTCTCTGTTGGACTTCTGCTTTTCAGGATGTTTAGCCAGAAGGAAAAGGTTTCTCTTATTTATTTCTTTCATTATTGTTATTATTTTGCTATTGTCTGTTAGCTGTGCAGTGTTACACATCTCTCCATTACCCAATCCAGATCCATGGAGGAACTCCCAGGAAAACTCAGGAAATTTACTGCACTGTATACAACTGCTTGGGTCCTGAGATCCAAGTCAGTCCACCCAATTTTGAAAATTTGTTTTGTTTTATCATTGTCCATTTCATAAATGTCTAGCTACTTAATTGTGCTTAGGGGAGATAAACAGGCAAAGAAGTCACCATCTTGTTTAGTACCTGAAATAGGCCAAAACATATTGTGGTACATCTTCGTGGATAACATAACTTCTATTTTACTAAAATATTTGTTTTGGTTTTGTGTATTTATCTTCCTCTTGTTTCACCTAGTATCTGTATTCTCTACAGTTGATGATTTTATGCTGTGAAAAAGACATTCTAAGGAGCAAGAGCTCTTTCTCCCTTGATAGTCCTCTGATCACTTGCATCTCCAGTATTTGGGACCAGCTCTGGGGGCTGAGATGATGTCCTATGTTGTGATGAGGGACTCGTCCACTTCCAATCCATTGTTTTAGAGAGAAGGCAGCTGCTTTTATAAGACTACTAAGTGTGAAGAACAGTCGTATTTTATTTAGTAAATTGCTTTGGTCTGCTCAGGCTCTATAATAAAATACTGTAGCTTGGGTGGCTTAAACAGTAGATTTGGTTCTCGTAGTTTTGGAGGCTGGAAAAGCTGGGTGCCAGCACAATCAGATTTGTGGTTTGCAAATGGTTGTTTTGCCGTGTCATCACATGGGGAAGATGAGAGAGAGAGAGAGAAAGAGACACAAACACAGGGAGAGACACAGAGAGAGAATACGAAGGAAGAAGAAGGGAAAAGAGGGAGGGTGGGGGATAAGAGAAAAGGGAATGGGGAAGGAATGGAGAAGGAGAGATTTCCTCTTTTGTATGTAGACAGGCTGATCACGTAAAGCCTCCACTCATGCATGTGACCTAACACAATGATTATTTCCCAAAGGCCCTATCTAATACTAATTACATTGAAGCTCTTGGCTTCAATACATACATTTGTTGTGAGATGAGCACAATTTGATCCATAGCACATATTAATGTGTAGAGGGGTGTGTGTGTGTGTGTGTGTTTGTGTGTGTGTGTGTGTGTGTGTGTGTGTGTGTGTGTGTGTCTGTGTGTGCACATGTGTTTCATTTTGTTTGGTTTGGTTTTTATCAGAAGATTCCTTATTTTCAGTAAATGATGACTATCTCAAGATTTAATCTCCACTCCAGGACATAGGATCAGGGAGAGAAAGCCACATACTTTGGCCAAGAGGGAAAATTTTAGCTATGGTTTCTTTCCTACTTGAAATGGCAGCCTTCATTCCAAGGTAAATGAGCCTTCCATATCTTGTATATTTCAATTCTATGTTTTTCCTTCAAACCTGACCCCATAAATGAGGTGCTAAGTGACTCCCCCCCCCGCCCGGTCCTATCAGTATTGTGCTCTTATCACAAACAGAACACTTCTAGGTCCCTCACCCTGTCTGTTTTGTTTCTGGTGTTATATTATTTTGGATATTTATATTTATATTTATATTTATATTTATACTTTACAATACAGACTGATTTATATTTTAAACATGGCTCACGTTGTTGTTAGGTAACTAGGCTCGTTATTATTTTGTGAACTTGTATAAACAGTGCAATGCGACTTTCAGCACCTACTTGTAAAATGTATTTGTGGATCATTTCATGAATCACTAATCTATAATTTTGAAATGATAAAAATGAAACAATTACTTAGGGGAGACATGCAATAATTAAGCAGTTAAAATGCATGTTTTATTTTATTTGGAAACCACTAGATTATGATGACAAATGATAATGGAAAGAAATACTTGTTTAATAAGTATAATCGGGAAAGACCTCTCTACGCAGGTGATGTTTGAGAGAGAAATTATGCAGCAAACTAAAGAAGAATTCTTTGGGGGACCCAAGTTGTGGTTACTGTATGTGTGGGGTATCAGTGTTAGAATGACTGTACACTGCACCAGTATCAGCATGAAGGTCATTAGGGATAAGACAGTGGCACTTTCAACAGAAGCACATTTTTTAAATCTGTCTAGGAACAAAGCATGTAAAATCACATAGGTCAATATAAGATTTTCGTTTACTTTATAAGAAATTTAAATATACTTATTTTGTGTAGTTTTATAGAATGTACGTTATATGCTTTACATTAAAATATTC
This sequence comes from Dinomys branickii, assembly GCA_004027595.1. Taxonomy (NCBI): domain Eukaryota; kingdom Metazoa; phylum Chordata; class Mammalia; order Rodentia; family Dinomyidae; genus Dinomys; species Dinomys branickii. The sequence continues at coordinate 22,262 of PVLD010021798.1, forward strand.
CCAAAACAGGGCAGACTCTGTTTTTTAAAAAATGTGTGCACGGTTGCTAAGTCAGTGTTTGAAATATAAACAAATCCTTTGTATCTCCTCTTGACTTTTTCTGCAAGACTAAATTTTCTCTGAGAAGAATTTTGTCATAATTCAGAGATTAATATACAGTCAATATGCATGGTTAGTCCAGTAAAGTTAAGGGATTTTGAATATTTGTAAATACAAATACAAGTTTAAAAATTTTGACCATTAATCGCATACTCTTATAAATGAAATAGGAGATACCATCTAATAATCCTCCCAACCTGAAGTGCATATTAGAACTAGTATATATGTGTTTCTAGCAGCATGACTTGAACTACTGCTGAAAATAAATATAACTGAAAAATAAAATATTAAAAAAGAACTTTTAAAATGCAACCCTGTACTGGCAAAAATAGTAAGGAATAACAAGGCCAAACTCTAAAAGAAAGCTATAATTCAGATATATAAAATAAATCATGAAGCTGACATGCACCTTGAAGGCATTTGTCAAATTTAGTGAACTCACGAATCGTTTTCACCCTGTCTGAAGCCATGGGGGCTTGGCAGAAAAAGCTCACACCATGAACAGTTGGGAGGACTAAGAGTAAACCCTTAAACCCTTAGTCCCCAAAGACTGTGCCTTGTAAATTTTAGTTAACTTCTCACATAAACCGTTGATCTCTATTCTCCTATTACTGCATTCCTAAAACTCCATCTTTTCCACTGACTATGAAACATGCAAATAGGGGGTGGGAAACATAAGAAACCTGCAACACCAACAAGCAATAGGCAATCTTTCTTACACTAAATTTGTGTAATATGTGGTCCAGAAAGACAATGGAAGTCTCATGTTTAATATAATGTCAGAATAGTATCCTTAATTGCTTAGCTGAAGCAAATACAAATCAGTTTTGGAAGAAAGTATTTTAACCTAATCCTCAAAGGGTAGAATATGACAAATTTATACATAAATAAAGTAAGTAACCTAAACAGTTTCTGTATGCGCGGTTTTGTAAGCAAGTAAAAATAGCTCTAGCTCTCATTTTATTTTATATAAAAATTCATAAATCTATCATAAAAATAAGAAAGCATCGCTTGGCAATCAGCTGCAACTAGTTAAATAGACAAAAAACCAAAAAGATCACTAACATATGATACATTTAAAATTATATTCAAATGTTTTACCTCTAATTAAAATGTGTAATTCAATTATTAACAAGAATGCATCAAATATTTATGACAATTATTTGAGCAGTGCTTAGGACTACTGCATACATTTTTCCATACCAATTTATGTTTAAGGTATACATTCAATAGTAATAAAAATGAAAATTTTGTGTGTGCTATATATTGTCCTTCTCATCAACTAAGAATAGAATAGAAAAGCACAATAAGAATTCGAAAATATTATCAATAAACACTGTTTGAAAATATTGCAGATTCAATTTTTGAGAAACAACAAAACCAATCTAGCATTTATGAATTGAAATTATTGTATTAAACTACAGAAGAAGTTGGTTAAATTTAGTCTTTGAAACGATCCATATCATAAGTCTGTAAATATCACAATGAAATAAATTTCTATAAGAAAGAAACTTTTGATTTTCTCCCCTTTGGTTCTGAGCCCATGTCCCGAGTTAGTGGAGGCTTCCTACCAGGGTTCCCTATGTCCAGTTGCTACCTGCATCCAGCCAAAGAAAGGGCTAAGTAAGATGTGAGAAAGCAGACTCCTTGCTAACTATTGTGACCTCAGAGGAACATAGAAATATTTGTTCTCATGTAAACTACTCATGTGTATTCAGTACTCAGTGGCTCCACATAGAGGCTTTGCTTGCCATTGCTGCTACTACATTTTCTCTTAATACAAAATCAAGTAGGAGAAAGGTAAATTTCATAGATTAGTGACGCTATGTTGTAAACTCTGTGTGGCTGTAGAAACAATTGGGAAGCTGGGGGCAAAGAGGAGTTTGCCCTGGACTCATGGCATTAGGCAGAGGCTACCTTGTTGGGCCCCTGTGCTGAGATGGACAGGCTGTCTGCTTCCCTCCAAGCCAAGTCACTGGAGAATCTGGCCCTTGTTTCATGAAGTACTGGCAAAGGACAAGATCTAATAATCTTTGGCTGAAATTTTCAAGTTTACTACTTATTAAAATTCTATAAAAAGAGAAACTGGGACATGTACAGTATTGTACACTGGGAGCTTGTTTTCTGGGTACAGTTTTAAATCATCTGTCTGCCTCCTCATGAGTAAACATAAACTAAGCAGCAGGGAAAATAACACTGACTGGTATCACTGACGAGGAAAAGAATAATTTTAGCCAGACTGAACTTAATAAGAATAGACAAACAATGAACTTTCTAGGAAATATATTTGGTGTTATGTTCACTTCCTAAAAGCTATGGCTACTTTATTTGCTGTTCAGTTTTTATTAGTGTATGCCCACGGACATAAGAAGGAACCTCCTGGTGTGGAGTTGCTGCGTTACATAACACACCTCAATTTCTTTTCCATCCCTTTCCCTTCTGTCTCCTCTCCCTCCACCTCATGATCCCCTCCCTACTTGCAAAATATCTATCTCCTGACTTCCTTCTATCTGCCTTTTATTTTGCTTATTTGTATTTTGAGTTTCTCTTAGAAACTATATGGTATTTATGCTTAGTTCACCTAACATGATGGTCTCAGTATACATCCATTTTCCTACAAGTGGCTAATTTTTATTTTTCTTTTCTTTACAGCTGGTAAGTATCTCCGCTGTGTGTAAATACCACATATTCCTCACCATTCATCCACTGAAGGACGTACACCTCATTTCCAAGCTTCAGCTAATATGAACTGTACTGTCATAATCATGGGTATAGTGTCTAACATGGTGTTGGTAACTCACTCAGAAAGACACCTGGAAGGGGAATTAGAGTGCATTATTTTAGAAAGACCTAGAAAGCTAAAAAATAAACAATGATAAAAGTGCTATCTTAACATTAAAAATGTTAGCCTTCAGGGGAAATTTTTAAGCAATAGAAAAAGACATAGAAGTAATGTGTCTGTAACATATAATAATAATGTTCCAGATAGATGGATAACAGAGTAGATAAGTCAATTTATAGCAATCAGAAATTAAATACTCTATAGAAGCACCAATGGAATAATTAGTGATGAATATGTATTAATACTCAAGAATAAATTTAAAGGAATGTACCTAGAAGCAAATTAATACAGCATGTATCCATTTAGGCAGTTACAATTCAAACTCAGGCAAAAATGAACACTCAAGCAAAAATCCAGCATATTATTTGCTTCTGTGTAGAAAGGAAGGAAACATTAGTGATGTGCATCAATGATCTCTGAGGTGGTGATCCTATGGTATGTTCATGACTGATAATTTGTGGTGTCATGCCTTTCTGTTCTAGGTATCTTCATATAAATATCTTAGTGAAATATGAATGATTCCATTTACTTAAATGAAAAATAGAGTGTTAATGTAGGACCACAGGTAACTTTTGATTATGAAATCATATTCAGAAAGAATATATTTATTTATTAAATGTGGGCATTTGGGTTGCTTCCATGATTTAGCTATTACAAATTGAGCAGCTATAAACGTGGGTGCACATATATCACTGTGGGATGGTGTTTGCAGTTCTTCTGCAAAAATACCCAGAAAGGAAATAGCTAGATTGAATGGGACCTCTAGTCCTAGTCTACTGAGGAATGTCCAGACTGACAACCATGTTCGTGGCACCAGTCTGCTCTCCTATCAACAGTGCAGAAGAGCTCCTTTCCTCTCACAGTCCCACCAGCATTTGTTCCTGGTTGATTTCTTGGTGACAGCCATTCTTTCTGGAGTGAGATGGAGTCTCAGTGTTGTTTTAATTTGCATTTCTCAAATGACGAATGACATTAAACATGTTTTTCGTGTATTATTTGTCATTTGTATTTCTTAATCTGAGAAGTGTGCATTCATCTCAGATGCCCATTTCTGGTTGGGTCTTTGAATTTGGGGGAGCTGATTGTTTTTTAACTCTTCAGATGTTCTGGATAGAAGTCCTTTGTCCCAGGGACAGTCAGCTAAAATTTCTTTTTGTAATTTGTGGGGTTTTGCTTTACTCTGTTGGTGATTTCCTTGGACGTGCAAAAACTTTTCAATAAGATGAGATCCCAGTTATTGATTCTTTGAAGTATTTCCCATGCAGCTTGGATTTTGTTCATGAACTCTCTGACTACACCTATATTTTCAAGATATTTCCCTACTTTCTCTCCCAGTAGATTTAGTGTTTGTGTTATTTCCATGAAGATAAAAAGGGGCCTAACTCCCTAAATTCCCCCCGGCCTCCTGAGAAATACTTAATCAGAGTGATTTCCTTCTTTGCAACTATGTAGATGTGGCTATTCTTACCATGCTTGACCAAAATTAATGAAGACACAAATAAAATAAAAGTTTATGCAGAGCATCCAGAAGCTCACAATGCAACAACATTATCTATTTCTGGTGTGAAGGTTGTGGCAGTAGAGAGTTGAGGTTGCATGATTGGATGAAGAGGTAAGAAGTTATAATGAGTAGGAAAAAATGCCTGTTTTACTCTGAAAGAGGGTGTCAGATGGCAGGAACTCATGAGAAACGTTATCCTCTTGATCTACACAGTTACAACAATATATCTTGGACTGCATGTTATATAAATGCATCAGTCACATTCTGTGCTGGTCTAAAGTGTCTGATATACACGATGTTAAGGAAGAAAGGTTTATTTGGGCTCACGATTTCAGAGCTTTCACACTGTGATTAGCTGGCACTCATGCAGAAGCATGGTGGAGGGGCCTGGTGGTGGAGAGTGAGTCACCTCATGGCAGTGATGGAAAGAGAGGGAGAGAGAAGGAGAGAGGAGAGGGGGATAAAAGGAGAGAGGAGCAGGGAGAGTGAGGGTGAGAAAGGGGGAGAGGTGAGGGCAGGAGTGCCTGAGAAAAATAAATACTTCACAGAAACACCTCCCATTGTGATCTAGTTCTTCCAACTCGTCCCCAACTTCTACCAGTACATTCAATCATCACTGGCTTAATACACCTTCACGGGCTTAAAATTACACCATGATATACCCCCTTCAGCAAAAGTCTAGTTTTGTACATATTAGTCTTTTGGAAAACAGTTTAGATTAAATTATAATGGTGCATGACTGAAATTTATCACTTACTCTTCTAGAGCATACGAAGTCTAAGCAGTTTAATGTCTGGCCAGAACTGCTATGTGCTCCAAAGATGGCATCTTCTGCTGTGGCTCTATGAGCAACAGGGCAAATAACTCCCTAATTTTCTTTCAAGGACACTCATCCTGTTTATAAGTGGAGAGGCCTCATAACCTAATCATTTCCTTAAGGCTTTATCTTTTAATACCACTTCACTAGGAATTATCTTCAACATCAGATTATGTAGGAATATAAACTTTCAGACTGTAATGCTTACCTATCACCCATTTCATTGGTATTTTGTACAGAGTTAAAATGCATATGTCCTTATAAATCAGGCATAATTCCCCTTGTAAATGTGTTTTTAGTTTAAATAACTAGAACACGCTACAGAGGGATGAATTACAGGTAATTCTACATTTTACAAATACATTATTATTTCTCTACATTAATTCAAAATGACTTACCCCTACCAGTGATCTAACATTTTAATTAGATTCTCAATAACTCATATCTGTAAGTTCTAATTTTTCAATAGATGTAATTTTAAAGATGTTAATAAAGTATACATACCAAGAGTCTAAGTTCCTTATAATTACACTCTCCCTGGACTGACTTTTAAATATCACCAGTGACTTCACGATGATTTTTTGTAAGTGAACTTTTCTTTATCCTTATATTTCATAACCTATGTAGTATTTTATATCATTGCTGGTGATTGACGTATATTCTAAAATTGAACTTTTGAATCACAATGGGTTGATTCATACAAATGTATGTTACCAAAGAAAAGGTTCCCATGTTCAAATTTAGATCAAATCACTGACTTTAGGTCTCTTATTAGTTTACTTATTGAGGAAAATAAAAATAATGCTGAGTAAATGAAGACACAGAGAGGAGAAGGAAGGGGGAGACTTCGGTGAAATCTCTTCTTAAAGTCCCACCCATATCTCCTCAGGTAGGGGCTAGGGATTGCCCATCCTTGTTCCTCACACATATTTAGGAGGATTTGCTTTCAACTGGGAAATCCAAAGAGTATACTAGTTCTTCAGAGTCTGTGGTCTCATGTATACATTAGGAAAATGTGGGAAAATGTACTCCATGGCCTATTGAGATCCTTGGAAGTTAGAGTCAACATGACATGTGGCAGTATTTGACAGCTGGTCAAAAACACAATGAGAATTTTTTTTTGAACAAGGAGTGGATCACAGCAGAAGACATATAATGAAAGCTATGCAAATTTTTGCACACAGGCCACCTGGAAAGCAATGGAATTCAGACATTTAATCATGTAAGGAGTGGCCTCCTGCAGACTATGGGCCAAAAGTAAGCCACAGACTACACAGGTCTATACCAATACTCGACATTCGCAGCAAGTGCTCAACAGGAAAAGCTTGTTGTCCCCACAAAAGTGAGGAAGAACCAGAAAAGGCACTGTTCCTATATTATACAACCTCTGTGTCTCTCTTTATTTTTTTTATTTTAAAGAGAAAAAAAACAATAAAAACACATGTGTCCCTCTTGTAGGATTAATATCGTTCTTAATTACTTGTCCCACTGGGACTATTCTAAAGAGAACATCATTAGTTACACATGAGAGACATTTGAATCAAGGAAGACAAGAGCCATGATCCTGTTTTTGATGCAGATGAAGCCCGTATTTGGTTACACTTTATGACTAGAAACAAAATTTGATGATCATCATTGCTAGGTTTTCATCATAGTAAGAAAATCTGGCCGTTAGACTTAGGTTCTATCCGAGACCTACCGTGATCAGAGGGTTTTGAATGAACAGATAATTCATTGGCATAACCTCCTATCTGTTTCTTTTTTTTTTGTAGATGGAAAGAAAGAATCAACATTAAAATGAAGAGCAAGAAATTTGCATTTTCTTTTTACTTCTTGAGAGGACATGGGTTCAGCAGGATGATTATAATATTCTCTAGAGAGAGAGATCCGGGGAAGATGGCGACCAGGTGAGCAGCAAGGGAGCGAACCTCCTTAATAAACACCACCAGCTCGAGACAGACTTGGCGAGCGTGAATGCTGGGACCTCGGCTGGGAAGATTAAACTGGGCGTATTTCTCTGAGATGCCGGGGGAGATGTGGTAGGGCGGACCAGGCTGCCGGGGCGAGACGTGGGAAAGCCCCAGACGCTGGGAGCCAGGGACGATCCGCGCGGGGAAGAACCTTGGCTCGGTCCAAGCGCCATGCAAGCGCAGCCGGCTCGGTCCCTCCCGCCTCCCGAGCCGGTGCAGCCCCCCGGCGACTCCCGACAGAGATCGGCTTGCTAGCGGCGGAGACGCCCGGCAATCCCACGTTTCGCACGTGTCGGGCAGGCCGCGCGGAGGGCCCCAAACGCCGGGAGCGGAGAGAAAGATTTACTGGGTCCTGACGCCCTGAGAGCACGGTCAGCTCGATCCCTCCCGCCTCCCGAGCCAGCGCAGCCCCCCGGCGACTCCCGACAGAGATCGGCTTCTTAGCGGCGGAGACGCCCCGCAATCCCACCTTTCGCGCGTGTCGGGCGGGCCGCGTGCAGGGCCTCCAGCGCCGAGAGCGAGGAGGAAGATTTGCTTGGGTCCTAAAGCCCTGAGAACACGGTCAGCTCGATCCCTCCCGCCTCCCGAGCTGGCGCAGCTCTCCGGCGACTCCCGACAGAGATCGGCTCTCTGGCGGCGGCAACGACCAGCGGTCTCACGTTTCGTGCGCATCGGGCGGGCCGCACAGAAAGCCCCAAAGGATAGACTGGAACCTTGGAACCTTCATGCCTGCAGGGACTCCAATAACTGGTGAGATATCAGCGCTCGCGACCAGATCACCGAGTGGGGGAGGAGATCCATCCCTATACCTGCAGGGAACCCTGGGAGGGCGGGGGAGCGGTCTTACACACCTCACCCAGGTCACTAGGTAGGGAGTATCTAACCAATATCTGTACAGCCTTTTAAGCGGAACTCTCAGGAGAAAGCTTAAGGGACATTCTCCCAAAGAGAAGGAATCATTCGAGCAGCCTTTGCAGCTAACCTTCACCTGCTGAACTGCCTTTGGAATTTATAGCTCCACATTTTGAATCTGATACCCAAAAATGGGAAAACAGAGGAGCAAAACGCAGTCTCAAAACTCAACCCCACCCAGAACAAGTTTTGAAGAGGAAGAAACAAGGGAATCAGGAAGCCTCATAACTTCAAGATATGAAACGATTGCATCCGAAATTAAACAAC
>PVLD010021799.1:0-30667 GCA_004027595.1 Dinomys branickii
ATCTAGACATTCTTGGACATCAAAACTCTTTATAATTTTATCTCAGTCTAAAATATAACCACTTCTACATATTGAAATGATTTTTTCCTGGTTTTATTGTTCCTGATAAAATATACCAAGTAAAAAAGGGGAAGATTGTGATATTACCCCTAGAAAGTTATCATAAATTACTTGACATTCAGAGAATCATTGCACTAATGGTAGCTGCTTTTCTTATACTTGAGTCACCAATATCACAACCCAGTGGCATCCGTTCTGCACCAGCACACTCATTTCATGACGATTATGTGTAGAACAGTCTCTGACTACTTCATAACATCTTTTTTCATTATTTTTATTATCTTGGTGGTACTAGGTGTTTAATCCAGGTAGCACTGTGCTAAATCCCCACTCATTTTATTTGAAGACTATGTCACTAAGTTGCCTAAGCTGGGCTTGAACTTGTGATTATTGGGCCTCAGTCTCTTGACTAGCTAAGATTATAAGCATACACTACTAAACTTGGCAACTGTGTCTTCTCACATAGCCATAGATGAGCTTTTAAATACCACTTCAACAGATACTATTTCCTTTTTAATTTTTTTATCTTAAAAGTTAGAAAAACTAACAAAGCAAAAATGAAGACAAAATCGAAACAAATCAAAGCAACACAAAAACAACAAAAATGATTTATGACCTCAAAACAAAAATTTGTTTATAATTAGGTCACACTATTGCTTACATTTGCATTATAGCCTCTTTCTATAAGTTTCTTTTCAGGATGGCAAGAAAAAATAATAATTATTCTAAAAATCATAAACTGGTTTGATGGAATAAGAACCACTTATTAAATGATCTTTCAAGGCCTTCTCATCTTAACTTTCTATGTGTTTAAGGAGGGATGGATTCTGAGAAGGGGCAAATGCTCTAAGGTGGGGATGACGCTAGTGAAGTGGGCGGGTCCAGTAGGGGTCAGAGTGTCCCCAGACAAGTCAGGTCAGAGCATAGGTTTCCATAGGTCTTGGTGTGGTAGTGTTACCTTAAAACCACTTTCACCCTGACCACCTCTGTGTAATTGAAGACTCCTGGGGAAATTGCCAGGACTGGCATTACAGGAAGTTGCCTGTGGCTGATGGAGCTTCTCTGGTTACTTTCCTCAGTAACAGAGGACAGTAGTAGGTTCCTGTCTGTGAACTGGAAGCTGTATGCCTCCTTGTCCTGCAAAGTTCCTAGGAAACTTTAGGTTTCTGCTCCTTATGCTTCTCTTCAGCTTCTGTCATTGGAATTTGCCCCTGTCTTACCCAGCACCTTACCTCCAGCGTCCTTGCTACATGCTAAAGATCTGGAAATTTTTGGATCGTGGCACCAATTTCTTTCCTGTAATCCTGCTTATTGTTTTTATATACCAATCTTAGGGGATCCCCAAGCAGAGTGTTTCGAAGTGGGCTATATTTTCACATAGATGCTAGTTTAACTTTGGCAACACTTGTTGAGTCCTGTCACCTGAAGAGGATGCCTTTTATCATTTAATAGCATGTATGAATTTTTTCTTCTAACTAATTATACATGCTCGTCAAAAATTTCTTAGAAAATACAGAAAAGTACAGAAAAGAAAATACAAATGTTCCATAATCCCATTAGCCAAATATCATACAAATTGACTGCAAAGGTGAAGGTTAAACTCAGTGTTGCTCTCTCTGTTGTCTATTCTGTGCCAGCCTGCAGCATGCTCCTCCCAGAGCACCTCTTGATCTCACCCTCATGAAAAACTTGCCTGTCCTATATACTGTAAAGTGCAGGGCAAACTAGAAAGTGTACAGTAGAACTTAGCATGTCAAAAGCATATAAGGGAGATAAAATATCTCAGAACTGGAAGGTGTTTGGAATCTAAAATCGCAATATTTTGTCATAGTTCTGCCATCACCACCTTATTACCAAAGTGTCGTGGTGATAAAGTGTTATAGAAATGCCTGAAGAGATAAGAGACCATCTGAAAAATTCACAGTGTTCCCTGGGAATTAAGAAAAGGCACACAGTACACAGAGAAAAGAATGATTAAGTGTGTGGCTAGCTTATAAATATGCCTTCCTTATTGAAAAAAACAGCAAACATTAAACAAAACATTGGTTGATACTAAATCCATCCCAGAGATAAAGTTCTTACAGATATTAGATGGAATTTATGTCTTTTTTTATTCCTAAGGTGGATAAGGTCAGAATAGCAGTTCCTTCAGTTTTGGGGTCCTTGTAGTAAGGCTGTGCTACAGAGAGGACTTAAAAAGCACTAAAATATAAAGGCTTTAAGGTCAAGACTTTAGAGTTAGTCAAACCTGGATTCAAACTGTAGCTTCATTTCTGAGGTCATCAACAGTTGGTGTCACCCACTGTTTAGGCATTTGGGATATAATGTTGGACAAGATAAAGAGTCTCAAATGGAGATTGCATTCTAGTGGGGGAAGACAAAATGTCTAATGATGAAAACAAAACAAAGGATATGACTGGAATCAAGTACCTTAGGCTGGATCCACAGGAATGGCCTAAAAATGGAGAATAAAACGAAGACCCAGATGATGAAAAGAGGTCAGCAATAAAAAATAAAAAATAAAAAAACAAAGACAGGACAGAAGGACATTCCAGGGAGGAATAACAGCTGGGCAGAAGTCTTATGGCAAGAATAGGCCTGATTTTTTGTAAATGATAGAACGAACACTCGTCCAGGTGACTGAAGCTGAGCTGAGCGAGCCAGGGAACAACTGAGGAGATGTGCCTGGGTAACCTCAGGTCGTGTGCGGTTCTTGTGGAAATTCAGCTAGTAATCATCATCACTATAAAGCACAGGGAGGGAAAATGAAGCTGGAGAATTTGGGGACTATTTACAATAGCACTTAAGGAATTTGAATCTGACCAATTGGGCATGGAGGTGTCACTGTAAGGTTTGAACTGTGTGCTGGAAATGGAACCTAAGGAGATGAGAGCAGAGGACAGAGTGACCATTTTCATCTGTTACATTTCTATCATTTGAATTTCTCCCACATTCTCTGCTACAGCTACTGCTTTCTCAACACATACAACACCACGAGTTACTGAACACCTGCTTTCACAGCAACATCATGCAAAGAAATTCCCTGGCAGTTTGTGACTGGGATTTCTACCAGCAAGGCAGTATCTATAGCATAGTTCCCAAATCAGCTACCAAACTGGCTATTTAGTAAGGCATGTGCCTGATCTACAAGGATGGTATCTTAAGATGAGTTTTCAACTTTTGAATAGTGATACAATCAAGTGAAATCATTAGTCCACATTAAACTTCCTTGGTTAAGAGGGCCGTGACTAAGGGTTCCTTGGGGCAACATTTTTTCTTGGTTTACATGATCTAACTTTTTTCCTTTTTTTCTTTTAATAGGGAGAGAAGGAGTCTTATGGAAAACCATGTGGGGGCCAAGACTGCAGTCAAGGCTGTAAATGTTCTCCTGAAAAGGGAGCTAGAGTAAGTTGCTTATTTCACTATTGAAGGACAGTTACAAGGGCCATTATCTGTTTTTCTTTAGAATGAAACTTCTTAGAACTTACTCTTATGACCTCACAAAACAAGCAAAGTGATGAGGACCAGCTGGAAGGAACTTTGCCCGCTAATGATAGGCAGAACTAGACTGATCAAACACACTCTGAGGGACCAAGAAGAGGTTTCCTTCATTGACTTAACGCCAAAGTTCTCTAGAGTTTCACTGGCATATTTCCAAAAGCCAATTAGGTTTGCAGAACCAGATTGTGATAATGTCTGTAGATATGTATGAATTTTCATAGCTCATTTATATCTACTTGATTTTTCCCTACCACTCTGACAAACAGGTGGTCAAATTATTATGTACAGACTGGGATGTGATTTGTGCAAAATTACCATGCTTGTTAGAAATAGAATCAAGAGTACAGGGTATACATAAAGTCCTTGAATACCAACAACTACACATAGAAATGGCTTGTAGGAGCTGCACAAAAACACAGGATATGTGTTAAAACACTGCATCATATTTAATATATTATCCCTCTGCAATGTTTAAGTTGTTGTGTAAATTGCAATGAACATAGTACATTATCATAACATTTCTGTCAATCCCTGTATCTGCATAGTCCCTAGGTGAGTTGTATCTCTGATTTTCAGTAAATAAACCTGAATTTTTAGTATAACCTAGAAAGGGTATTCAAGACAGTTTAGCTATGAAAAGTTAATTTTTCCAGAATTTATGGCCATCAGGTATAACTCAGATCTTCCAGTGTCCAGTACTGGTGCTCTCATCCCATTCAAACACGTCTACCTTACACTGTCAAAGGAAGGTAGCAGCATAAATAGGTCAACTAAACCTTCAAAACATAGCCAGGCGGAGAACAGAGTGACCGCTCCACCTTCTCTTTCATTATCTCCCATTTGCAGTAAAGTAAAATGTCAAGCTATACCAGAATTGGAACAAAAAGATAAAAAGCCACCCCTTCATCCAAAACCATCAGAGCCATCGTATATTAAAGATATAAGCATGAAGAATCATAAAATATCAGAAAGGGGAGATATCTTAGTGAGCTTCTCATCTTATCTGTTGAATGTATAGAGAAAACAGACTCAGAAGGAAAATGACTTCCTGGGCTCACAGGGTAAATTGCTAACAAATTTCTGGCTATTACCTGAATCCTTTGATTTTTGATTTCTCACCTATTTATCACACTTATGCACTGCTGCATCCCAGGGAAACCATGTTCACTGTAGCCACCAAGGCCCATGCCTTCTTCTCTCATCTACAACCAGGAAACACTAGAAAAAAGTAAGTCTATAGTAAACTTCTGGATGCATTCTTACACAATGTACAAGCTGTAATGACGAAGCAAAAGACTCCCCTGTACCACTATTGTCTTTCTTGTCTTTTTCTATGCATAATCAGAGATAGGTGCACATATATACAAAAATACCTTTATATAGTGCTTTTATTTCCTGAAGTCTTTTTTACAGGATTTTATTTGTGAAGTCTGAAATCTATTTGTAAAGCCTGAAGTTTCTGACTTTCCTAGTTATTTTCTAAAAAGAAATCATAAATAGGCCCTTTTTACACTTAATATGTCTATCCGTAAGATCATTTCTCCTACCCTGTAATTTAATTCAACTATTTCCCTTCTGATGGGCATTTTGGTTGTTTCTGAATTTTTACTATTTTATAAAATGGCAATGCTACAGTGCAAGTATTTGAACAGGCCTCCTTGTGCTTTTCTCTATATCGAGATCCTGAAAATTTGAATTAATAAATAGACATTTTTAATTTTCAGAGATACCAACAAATTATCCCACAAAGTAACTTCCAACTCATACATGCATTAGCATTGTATTTGTATCCATGTTTCTACACCCTTAACAACACTTCCTATCTTACTAATACACCGAGTGAAAATTATCCTCTTTCCCTGAATTTGTATGATTTTTAAGAATCTTTTTTGCATATTCATTGGAAGTTTATATTTCTCATGCAAATTTGCTGAACTTAACCTCTAACCATTTTCCTATATGGTGATTCTTACTGACTTTATCCTTTCAACAACCCAAGTGCAAACAGATGAGATTTGAGGTTTGACACAAAGGAATATTTCCTAATGGCTCCTGGGAATGGGGTGGTAAATCCCTAATCAGACTTAACAGCCAGGGAAATGAGAGCAAGCTCTATTGTGTTTGTCAAGTTGCGAACCTTTAAAAGTAGAAAACCGAATAGATCTGAACATTAGTCAGTCCTACATCTGACAAACATGCTATGCTGAACTCGTTGAAGTCCAGCGTGAAATTTTTATTACTGAAGATGGAAAGCAGTAACTTTACTCTTTGAGGAGCTCTCCTTTGGGTTCCAAACATCTGGAGCCCAAGTCATTTTCTCTTTTGAAATCAACTGAGTGGCTGAAGGGGTAGGGAGTGCAGGAAACTGGAATATCACTGCACAGATTATCTTTCCTCAGTGTTTAAAAGACACAGACTACACAGAATTAAACACATTCATAAAAAATTATTTCTGAAGTCTAAACTTTCTGAGAATATTTGTCATATTGATTCACACCTAGCTGTATTTTAGGAGTCAAGAGCAACAATGTCCTGTTTTATGAAAAGATAAGGAGGCTGATGCTCAAGGGGCAAACTCAACATGAATGCTTGATGCCACCTATGCCTCCAGGTCCTGTTCAGTCATCCTCCCTCCCCTCCTACTTTCTCAGAGCCAAACAAGATTGTTTAAACTGGCCCCATATTATTGATCCTGCAGGACAGCCCCTCTGCACCCCTTTTGTGCAGATGTCAGAAAAATTTGAGACTGTTTTCCTTAGCCGAGCAGAGTGCACTATTTGGATTTCAAGCTGTTCCTCTTTAGCTGGGAGAGGAATGGAATATTGAATCACTGCCGAGCAATGTTGCAGCCCTTGCCAGGCCCACCTCCTGCCTTGGGAAGACATCAAGCACATAACTTGTTGGGCAGTGTGTACTTTTCCCTTGCCAAAAGCCTTGTGAACTGACTAGGACATCTCCACAACACCTAGCACTCATGCAAGCTGCAATCCAACCCTTTGCGGGTTAAACCACCTCAAACTGATTTCTCCAAGGTATGCCACTCTGGTAAAAAGCTCATTAGCTAATGAGCTAGTGACCTTGGGCAAGTCACTCATCAGGTTCTTTATTTGTTGCATGCAGACTGTAACAGTCCCCGAGAAATGGTGCACTGTGATACTTTGGAGAGGATAAAGCCATGTGCCTCTATTGGACAAGAGCTTTGGGCTTGAGAAACAATATTCTAGCTTGAAGAGTTGTGAGGCTAGAATTTCATGTGAATCTAAGCCCAAGTTGTTGTTGTTGTTTTTAATCTCCTGCATGCATCCTGTTGCTTCTCTGCCACTGTTTCTCATGAGTTCCAGACCTCAAACACATTAACCACTACCCCTTTGTTTTCTTCCTCCTGCTAACTACTGGTATTCCATGCATCAGCTGACTAGTGCCATGGCTACCAAGAGGCTTTTCCATTTCCTCCTGATTTAAACAATTGCTGTGTACATCTTCCCTTTCTCCTTGTGTACCCTCCCTGGTGGCAGACACGCACAAACTTCTGCCCTAATCGGCTACTACCACACACACCAAAGTTGTTGCTGTCTGCTGTTCCAAAGGGAAAGTTCATATTGCACATGACCTGTTTGGGTAGTGAGGTCTTTGCTCCAGGGGTACATAGGGTTTTTGCCTTCATTGCCCACTTACTCCTGAGCTTTCTACAGGCTGTTCTCACTACTGACACTATGCACTGCTAACCTGTCAGATCCAATGGACACTTTTGATTCTCAAATTTCCTTGAAATCTCTGCTGCATAACACACTTCCTTATGTCCTGAAACTCTCTGTTCCCTTGGGTTTCATACCATTCTCTTCCAGTTCTTTTCCTAGTTTGATTAGGATGCCCTCAGAGTTCTGTCCTCATCCCTCTTCTTACTCTTGCCCTCTCCCACGGTGGTTTCAAATACTCCAAGAATTCCAACCACAACCTATATGTTGATAAATATTAAATCTGTAACTTTGGCTCAACTGTGCTTCACATCAGTATTGGAAATTGCTTGCTTGCAAGATATTTTTGCTGGTATTTTTTTTAACTAGCACCACATAAACATGTTTCATGTGGAACTCAGCCACCAAACCTTATCAAACTAGTTCCCTCCCAAATCTACATGTGTTTTCTCCATCTCAGCAGCAAATGGGACCACACCAACCCTCAGTTGCTGAAGTTAGAAAATTTGGAGTCATTCTTGTCTTCTTTTCCTTCCTCGCTACCACTTGCAACTCACTATCAAGTCCTATACACTTGTCTTCTGAAATGAAGTTCAAGCTCACCCACTTTTGCCCATCCTCACTTCTCCAATCCAAGCCTGTATCATTTCTTACCTAAGTTACTATAATAGCTTCTAGACTGGTCTTCTGCCCTCTAATCTCTCTGTCTCTCTCTCAGCTATTTCCCACTTTCCTGCTTTAGTCTTTCTAAATACAAATAACATCACAAAATTCTTGCTTAAAATCCTTCAGTGGCTCCCCATAGATTTCACAAGGAAATCTTTAGGATGCATAGTGTCCTCCATGACCTGGCTGTTAACTACCTCTCCAACATTACCTCTCATTGCTAGAAACCCTACTTCTCTGTAGAAAATAAAATAAGACATGACTTTAAAACATGCACATGCATTGAACTATGTACAGTTCTTAGAACCTGCTATGTCATTTAAAGTGCAGGTTTTATATCTGCTTCTCACTCCCTGTGTGCTGTCCATCCACTAGTTCAACCAGTTCTCTGCTAAATTGCTTAACACTGAATGCAAACTTCACCTTTTTGTGAAGCCTTCCCATGATCTGCAAGGTTGAGACTGCCTACTTCCGTGATCATTCCTTTCATGCTAAATTAAACTATTCACTTGTCTGCTTGCCACTATGTTATGAGTGACTAGGTAGCAGAGACTAGGCACTACAAACTGTTCTGCGGAAGTCGAATCAACTGACTGAGACACCTTATCTAGATGTAGGACCAGCACTGCTCTCCACATCCTGGATTAACTGTTAGGTCCTTATGAAGCCAATTGAAGTTTCTAAGAAGGACTCAATGATGTAAAAGAAAGCAAAGAGATGGAGCGGCCATTTCCTTACCAGTTTTAGATCTCATGCACTATAAGAGTACTACACTCTAGTTCCTATAATTTGCATTGGGGATCCTGTTTTCACTAACTTCCCTGAGTTAAAGACTCAGATGTCTTTTTCCCCCCAGTTGCTTCTTATCCTATGAATCAATACAAGGTATTTGGCAAGATATTTTATTTTGGTTTTTGTTATACTACCCAAAGTTTGTTGTTCTTCCAAGATGAAGACATTGATGAATAACGGTAAATCAAAAGTAGCCCCTAAATCTCTTTTTCACATTTCTATTCTCCTTTCCACCAAACATTTTGCAAAAACCTTGATGGTCTTGCATTTCCATTGTTTCTTCTCCTTGTAGGGGAAGGAGGGAAGTAGGCTCTGAGCAGGAAAGTAGCCACTGGGTGGCAGTAGGAGAGAGGTAGAAAATCAAATGTCCTGTGTGATCACTTAGGTGCAACGGTAATTGATGATGTTATAAGTTCGTGTCTGTGTACTGAATCAAGATGCAGTCATAGCTCAGCAGACGTTCATAGATGTTTTAAACATTTATTTTGTCATATTAGAATATTAGGGATCTATGGAGTGCGTTTTCCATACCAGTAAGGGCGACTTCTGCTAAAGAAAAGCCAAGGAGCTGGAGAAGAAGATAAATACCCAGGTGTAGAGTAAAAAGCACTGTTAGCTCTCTGAAGACTTAAGTGTTATGCTTGAGCTTTCCCAACTGAATTACTTCAGGCTGTTGTTTTCCCTTCTCAGGGCCTCAGTTTACTCATAAGTAAAATGAAGGCATTAGACTATATGATTTCAAATGACCCTCGAGCTATGACAGTCTAAGCCAGACGCCATGTTACTGTACTCTGGTGGTTTCCTCCCTCTAGAATATCTTATCGTGCTTTCTAGTGTTGTGACAAATGAAGGGAAATGTTTGACAAGGTCCTACTCCCTGAGTGGTGCCTTGGCAGCTGCCTCAAACATTAATTCATTTGCTGTGGCTTCTCTACTGCTGCTGCTGGGGGCTCTTGGCATGGAAGCTGTGTGACTTGAAGAGTCACAGAGATTCCTTTTCACCAAAACCGCACACTATCTTCCCTGCCTTGCCTAGGAATCATTCTACTTACAATTCTAGCATATAAATTCACTCTTCAGGTAAAGCTTTTTCTTGTCCTTGTCTTGATTGAGTAAATCACATATCCCTCTGTGATGAAAGGAGGAAGATTCACTCTGAATAACTGGGGAGGAGTTGTGTGTACAAATCACATATTTAGGGACCTCTCAGTTTTTCTGTGTGGTCTCTCCTAATCCATATGCCAGAGACGATGGATATCAAGGCAGGTGTAAGAATCTTGCATGTCAGTGTGAGACGTGTTCTCTCCTCTTAGAGTCCGCCCTCTTTGTCCCTTGACAGCTGTTTACTTCTTTCTCCTTATTTCTCTCTTATCCCTAGTTCTTAATGTCTTCCTTTCACCCTCTAGACTTTTCCCTCCCTTGCTCCAACATTTCTATATCACTATCCATCATTCCCATTTTCCCTCGCCTTGTTTTTGTCCCCTTTCAGTTGCTTGTGATTGCTTCCTGGCTCATCCATCTTTGGCTACAGTTCCCATCGTCAGCTGACAGCAGGCATGAGAACTTCAGCATCAGGGTGTCAGGAAAGAGCTGCTGTGATGTTTTGTAGAAGTACCCCATTTACCAGAGATTCTAAATCTCAGAACCTGGAGTGGTGGTCTCCAAAATTGAAAGATGGGACCCAGCATGCAAATCAATTCATTGGGTGCAAAAGAAAAAATTAGAACTTATTTTAATTTATATTCTGAAAATCTAGGGAGAAACTAAGATTTGGATTAATGATTTAATTTAGGTAAAATGAAACTGGTATGCTAAATGCTATGTTAAAATTGTATTAACTATTATTACTATCACTAAGTTTTTCAGATATGTGATACATGTGTCATCCCTGGATCAAGCTCACCAGGTCTCTTCTTGGTTTTCCTATTGCATGTGTTCTGCGCAAAGTCATCAAGGAAGTGTAGAGGCTCCCCAAGATGGAAGGCCCTCATTTTCTTTTCCTCTATATATAACAAAGTTATTACTGTCCTTGGACCTAGTTAAGTGGATTGAGGACTTATATTACCTAAATTTTTTAACCCTCACAAAATGGGTAAGTGAACTAAGAAAATTCCCTCAAATAACCCATGCTATTGAACATAACCTGTGTATTAAAGATAATTCTAATGATGTAAATGCATAGAAATGAAAAAGCTCACATTTCCACTACTAGAATAATTTTTTCACTAGCTTTATTATGAAGCAAAACTCACAACAATCTAGTTATTATAAGAAGTCAGCAAAAAGTAATACAAGAATAGTCAAGAAACCTATATGAAATATGAATTTATATCCATTCTCAATAATGAAATATCTTGCCCTAATTATATTTTCCCTTGAAATAGTAACTAAAAAATAGTAAAGCCAGCACAATCAAAACAGTTAACATCCTCTTTATTCCATCTTTAACATATCCTTTCATATTATCTTCTTATGTTGCTTTGTTGCATATATACATATAAACACCTATATAGAGAGTGGGATATATGTGTGATTTCTATAATTATTGATACTGTATTATATAAATACACATATATTGAGGAAACATGCCCCCCGAATTGTACTTCTTACAATGCTAGGGATTGAGCCCTGGACTTTACATGTGCCAGTCAAGTGCTGTACCACTGAGGTACAACCCAAGGCTCAGAAGTGCTTTTTTAACTGAGAAAGGCATGCAATCAAAAAGAAATGGAAATCACTAGCCTAGGCCATTGTTAAAACAGATGGAGAATAGCAAGTAGAAGCAAAATAACACTGCACAGGAAAAACACAGCCGTCACCAGGTCTCTTGCTCTTTCCGTCCAGAAAAATCATGCAATCACTTAAAGAGCCTCACCCTGACAAATTCACATGAAGCAATAAGGATCTCAGGAGTTGGAAGAACGAGAAAGCAAAAGATCTTTTTAAGTCATGGAATCACAAACCTGGAAATTGGAACTACCCCTCAAGTGGCACATCACAGGTCACAAAAGACCTTCACTGTGTGCCCATAAATACTCTTTCCCTCACTTTAAATATGAAAAAGCTTAGAGGGATGCCTTGTATGTGGCATAGCTGAGGATCTCAAACAAGTATTCTGTCACTCAGTCCCATGGTGTTCTTGCCACCATGTCAGATGGCTCCTTAAACCCATGATCACAGTCAGCTCAGCTCCCTCAATTACTCACTGTAGTTAGATTGTTGTGAATAGAGGAAGACTCAGAGTGGAGAAAACATGGTAAGATGTACACCAAATATTAACAAATCAATTTGCTCTGTTCCTCTCCACCACCAAGCAATAATTCTTAAATGTATGTCCAGCAAATGTGTATCTATCTTTGTCTGTTTTTTTTTTATTTCTGTCTTTTATAATCTTTTTTTTTTTTTTCCGGGACCGGGTATCGAACTCAGGGCCCTAGTGCTTAGCGGCAAGCACTTAGCCCACTGAGCTGTACCTCCAGCCCTTATTTCTGTCTTTTAAAGAGAAACTAAAACGAGGTCCTGGTTTTCATCTATGAGGACAGATTTTGTGAGGAGTCATGTCAATTTTTACTGCACTAAGGCAGGTCTGTCCCTTTATGCAGGCTACTCACTATATATATGGAAATTTACTACAATGGAGTTAGAAAAGTGTGGAGATAAAGTTTTCATGTATATGTCAGGGAAGACATTTGCTTTCTATTTTGAAAGAAAACTTTCATTAAAGGAAATCTTCCAAGAATTTTATTAATTGCATGGCATTTCACTTATTCACTATTCGAAGTCAATGGGGAAATATGTGTTGCTTTGCAAAAATTTGTGTTACTGTCATCTTTTCAAAGGGGTTTTATCTTTAAAAATGCATCACATGGCCAATTATTTGATGATTTAAAAATCTATAGAGGTGGAGGTCTTAAACTGTTCTGTACTTTATTTTTCTCGTTGTGTTGTGTGAAGTTTAATCCCAGTAGACAAGTATTTAAGAAGGCACTCCCAGGTGTAAGTACTGGCATAGGCACTGAGGGCGAAGGCAAGCATACTACAAGCACAAATGTCTTCTTTAGGAGATACCCACAGCAGTGTCTAATTCCCTGACACTGCATTGGACAAAACATCTGGTAGAGAGATTGGTATGGTCTGGAGTTATTAAGCAGACTCTTTTTTTAAATATGCCACAAAAATATTTTAGGAAGGTTAATTTTGTGGGGATCATGCAGTGTTGAATGAAATGAGTGACATGAAAAGTAGATACGAGGCTCCCTAATTTTAGAGGTTAGGTTGCATGTCCAAAATTCCCTGGAAAAAAAACAAAATGGAAGCTTACCATTTTCTGCTGCTTGCATGTTTTAGTTAACATAAGTGATTTTATTTTGGAACACATATACATTAATGTGAACAAGGGAATTGATAATGAGGGCTTGTCTTCATTTTCAATGAATGTATTATCTTGTGTTTTTTAAATTCACTGAAGATGGAGCTACTTAGTTCCTTTCTCTCACATTCCTCTAACTCCTTGGAAACCAGTGTCTTCATTGGTTTGTCCCAACTTATCCCATCTGAGGGGAATTCATCCTAAAACCAAGTGGAATCCACATCACAGATGCGACCCTGTCTTAATTACAGAGCTAAAACTGTAAGATGCTTTCTTCTGTGTGGCACTAGTTGCTCCTGAAGTTCCTACAGTGCTCAGGGAGAAAGACTGACTCAAAGGTTTCTGAAAGATCATCTGTTTCCCACTTGACAATTTTTGTTGTGGGTGTTTTGAGGAAAACATTGGGCTCGTGGAATCAGGAAAGAAGTTTTTCTTTTATAAGTGATAGATTTTAAATTTGAACAGTGAAAAAAATTTACTGAGTACCGTAGAATGATGTCCTTATTGTGAATTAGCAGCTATGACTATGCCAGGCTCATACTGAGGACTTTGGCTTTGTGCTTTGCACTGGAAGCTTTTACACATTTTATCCTCTACTTTATAAGCTTGTTCTTACTCTTTAATTTTAAAAACCCATAGAAAAAATAATGATCATTCCTTCAGCCCTCAGGGAAGTTACTATGTATATATATTCTTGGTTACTCTCCATATCAAGAAAATCATGATTTCTGTCCCTGTACATGTCTTTGCTAGTTGAAGTAATTGTAGTGATTTGATATCCCACTGCTTTAGTTGGGTTTTGTTGCAGAGTAGACACAAGACAGTGATTGCTGACCCCTTCACATGTTTGCTGGAGGAATGCCAATAAAGCTATGAGCAAGAGAGGGAACTGTGGAGAAACATGCTGTGGGGCCCTGAATGGAATGAAGGGTAATGAAGGTTCAGGGGCCAGATTTCCCCAGAGAGAAACAAAAGGAAAGCAAACAAAAGAAGAGACAGGTATAAACAGGCTCCCCAGATAGAGCCCCTTTTTGGTATAAACAGAGCCTCAAAACTTCACAAAGCTCAAGGAAAGAAAGGAGCCAGAATTTAAACGTGGATTTTCAATTTAACTGAAGAAACAAGCATACATAGAAAATGCCACACATATATACAGCAACATGTTATTCTTCAAGCCCACCTGTACACTCCACAAAGTAAAAGATGTACCTAAACCTGTATATCCTCATAAATACCAATGCCAATGCCCTGCCCTCAAACCACACATATATGAAATAAGCACAGATAAGAATGAGAGACTCAGGAGCAGGAAGACAGACTCCCATAGTGTGTAAAATGGGTTAGTTGTTAAGGAATGTGAAGAAGTTTTGTAATCTGGTACAATCCATTAACAGAACTGGTGTTGTGGTTTGCATCTAGATGTCCTCCAGAATCTCTTGTGATCATAGGGCTTTTTCAGAGGTGACTGACTCTAGAGTGTGTGATTGATTCAAGGTACAATGCTGGGATTAAGGATGAGTAATTGCTGGATCTGTCCACTAACTTGATTGACACTGCCTTAATCCTGGTAGGCTGGATGCAATATAAGGTACAGAAAGGGGATTGTCTTCCCCTTCTCTTGCTTACTTTTGCTGTCTTCTGCTGTCATTAACTGTTTCTCCGCTGTGATGCCTGTCTGCCATGACACTCTGCCTTTGAGCTGGCCGATATGAGTTGAAAGCTCTCCAAACTGTGAGCTAAGTAAACCTTTCCTCCTTTAACTGTGGAATTTTGGTATTTTGTCTCAGCAATGAGAAAAGTAACTAAGACATAATTTGGTATCAGAGAAGTGGGGTTGTTGCTGGGACTATACCTTATCATGTGGTTCAAGAACCTTTGGAAATGACTTATGAGAAGAGTTTGGAAAGGTTTAGAAATGCTGGCTGAAACAGTAGAGCTGGAATGACTTAGGCTGTTCTTGATGGGAGATTCAAGTCAGAGGTCAGAAAACCAGTAGAGACAAGGCTCAGGAGATTTCTTCTGGGAAGAAAGACTACACTGGCTACTGGACTCCAGATGATGTGTGTTATGTCTTGGCAGAAAGTTGCTCTGCATTTTGCTCATGTCCAGAGATTTTTTTCTGAGACTCCTATTAAGTGTGGCAGACTAATTAACCTGGCAAAAGAAATTTCAAGGCAGTTGAGTGCTGAAGTGGTAGCATGGCTACTTTTAGGGGCTTTTAGCCAGATCTCTGTTGAAAATCAAGAGCAAAGAGCCCAGAAGAATAATTTAACATGTTATGAGTTTGGCCAGAAAGGAAGGTCCAGTAAAACCATTCACTGAAAAGATAGAACAGAGGAGATCTTGTTTGCTGAGAAGGAACAGGAGAACACAAAATATGGCCTGAGAGCACAAGAAACAGCAGGACTTCACCTTTGCAGCCTCAAAATTGTAAAAGTAAAAGACTTTGCTTTGAGGAGAAAGTGACAGAATACCGTGTTCCAGAATGGCACTACCCTAGAGAATTTGTTCCTCCAAATTGGATTCAGAGTGCTCAATGACTCAGGCACTTGACCCTTATAGCCAAGAAAGAGGGAAGCATAGCTGTTGCTCCAGCTGGTGGAAGATCTTGCATCATCCACATGGTGCTGGTGTTATATGCATGTAGAATGGAAGAGTTGTGGGGTCAGGGGGACTTCCACCCAGATATCAGAAGAAGGGCTGGGAGGCCAGGCAGTGTACCCCTGAGAGGACACTGTGTAAAGCTATGAGTGTGAAGCTAAAGGTATAGTAGAGACCACAGAAGTTTGGAGAAATCAGAAACCTGTGTCATCTGAGGAAAACTGCAAGAAGGGAGCAGAATGGGCCCAAGAGAGAAGCCATGGGAGCTACAGCCACCAGAAGTGTCATAGGGATAGAGCCACCCAAATCCTTTGAAGTTCACATCTTGCTACAGATTATCTGGGATGCCGCACATGGAACAACAGCACTTATTGTTTGCCTTGCTGGATTTTGGACATGCTTTGGTCCAAGTCCTTTGTAGCCCTGTTTGTAACTTTTAGAATAGAAATGTCTCTCTTGTGCCACTGAATGTTGAAAGTGTCTAACTTTCTTTTCATTTGTGCAAGGGCTCCCAAGTAAGAGATTGTCTTAAATATCAGAGGATCCTTAGGACTTGGACTTTTCAGCAATGCTGAAACTATTAGGACTTTGGCAACTCTTGGAGATGGACTCAGTACCTTTTGCATAAAGAAACATGGATGAGTCTTTGGGGGACCAGGGGTGCAATGTTATGGTTTGTGTCTAGATGTCACACCAAAGCATCATATGGTTGGTTACAAGGGTTTTTCAGATGTGACTGAATCTACAGTGTGTGATTCTGAGATCAGTCCACTGATTGGTTTGGCACCACCCTAATCCCAGCAGAAAGATGCTGTTAGGCCATGTTGCTTTTGC
Source organism: Dinomys branickii (assembly GCA_004027595.1). Classification (NCBI taxonomy): domain Eukaryota; kingdom Metazoa; phylum Chordata; class Mammalia; order Rodentia; family Dinomyidae; genus Dinomys; species Dinomys branickii. Next base: position 16,519 of record PVLD010021799.1, read on the forward strand.
TCTTTCTGCCACCATGAACTGTTGTCCATCTGCCATGTGCCACCCTGCCTTGGAGCCAGCCCATTATGGACTGAAACCTTCACAAACTGTGAGCTAAAGAAACCTATCACCCTTTAACTTTGGGCATTGGGTATTTTGTCTCAGCAACAAAAAAAGTAACTAAGACAACTGGGACCTTTTGTACCCATAACTGCTATCAGGGTGCCAAAGCAAGAAATTAACTTCTTTCCAAGTTTTACTTTTTAAGCCAAGTTCAAACCAAGCCTGAGCTCTGAAAGCAGAATGCAAATCTGTCTCCAACCCCCAAACTCCTACTCCATAAGATAATTGGCACTCCTCCTCCCAGTTACAGTCTAATGATAGCCCCCTCACTCCTGTAGGCCCCCAGTTTGACCAGCCCCCACAGAGCCTCCTCCAGTGTGAGTTTCCCAGATTCTTGAGAAGAACATGGTCCCACTGTGGGATCAGAATGCACTCTTCAACATCATACTCAAAAGATCCCTGCTCCAAGAAACCCTGAAAATGGCATCTATTTTGCCACACAGCCAGCCCTTCAAGGTTGCTGGGCTGCCCAGTAGGGGCTCTGGGTACTTCTTAGGGTCAATGGCAGTACCGCTGAAGTAAGGGGCACCAGCAGTGAAGCTGAGTTAAAATGGCAGTGTTCCTACGCCAGCTCAGGCTTCAAGAGAAGCTATGAACCACCAACCTTGCAGACTTGCTACCCTAGTAATACCCATCTGCTGCCCAAACGACAGTGGCCCTTGGCCCTTGAGGAGGGGAAAAGCCAGTTGGGAAGAAGAAAAAGAACACAAGCTGGGAACTTTGCCCCAGCTTCCAAACTGGAAGTAGTCAAATGTCCCTTGCACCCACCACCACCACCATGTTTACCTCATGAGGAAAGAGGTGGACTCATAGGGCAGATGTCAGATCCAGAGGGCACCTTAGAGAGTACTGTCTCGGTTACTTTTGTATTGTTGCTGAGACAAAATACCCAACATGCAAAATGAAGGAAGGAAAAGGTTTATTTAGCTTACAGTTCACAGAGGTCTCAGTCCGTACTTGGCTGGTTCAGAGGCAGAGTGGCACATGGCAGAGGGCAAACTGTTCATGGCAGCAGCACACAGCAAAAACCACAAGAGCAAAAGGGGAGAATGACTGCAAGCAGCCTCTTTCCTTCCCTTACATTGTAAACAGCCTACCGCCACCCAGGGGTCATGTAGCTCTCACACAATCTCCATGCCCTCCTCTTGCACAGGCTCAGGATGTGTACAAAGTAAGCACTCTGACTTCCTCTGGACTTATCAAGTTGACACAATGTATCAACCATAACAAGTTTGTAGTCCAATCCCTTCATCTTATACATGGGGAAATCAAAGCCCACAGTGAAGAAGAGACTTAAACTCTCAGGAGTGTTCAAAAATTCCTTTCTTTGATTATGAAGACAAGTGTGTGTGTGAGAGAGGAGGTAGGAGGACAGACAAAGATGGGGAGAGGGAGAAGAGGAAAAAGGAGAGGAAGGGAACCATAGTTGTACTACTGACTTAGGTCACTTTATAGTAAGGAATAGTTGATGATTAATTGTTTGATCAATTTTGCATGTCTATCTGTGTTCCTGAATATACACTCCGAAGTTATCAATATGTAAAGCAACAATCATTGTTGATTCCCTGTCACCTTGTCTGTAAATCAGTTTTGATTGTACTATTCTTATGCTACTTTGTGTCTGTTTGTGAATATGTTTTTGTTCTTTTACTTTTAAAATAATAAAAAAAAAGAAAAGAAAAGCAGAGGGGAAAGGAAGGAAGGGGGAAGGAGGAATACAATATGCAAGCCTGATCCAGAGAACTCCTGAGCACAAATGCATATTAGATGATGACTAAAACTTTGGGGGTCTAACTTTCCCCACTTTTGCAACTACTCTTTCCACTTCCCAGAGTCCCATAAGTACCAAAGGATGGTAAGAAAATTTGCCATCCTTGGAGTACAAATAAGCATAGTGTTTAAAAGTACAGACTTTTGAGTCATCTAAAGCAATCTTTTAAGCCCTGGCTCTATCATTTACTATGCGTGCGATCTTTACCCAGAAATTTTCAACAAGGAGCAATATTGCCTTCCCCACCTCCAGGGAGTACTTGGCCATGTCTAGAAACATTTATGGTTGTCACAAGTAGTAGGACTGTACTTTCATCCAGTGGGTAGGCTCCAGGAATGTGGCTAACCATCCTACAATGCACAGGATGTAGAATTATCACACCCTGTCAGTAGTGCCACTGTTGAGAAACTGCATTTGGTAAATGGCTTAACCATTCTGTACTTTAGTTTCTTCATCTGTGACTTGGAAGTTATGGTACTTAGCTCATGGGATTTTTTATTAGTTCATTTCTGCAGTACATGTTTATATTCATCTTAGGAATTAAGTATGTGTACTTAATATGTCTTAATTCTTTTTATTGTCTGTCCCCTCCCCATCCTCTCCTTTGCCTTGATCTCTTGGTCTCCCTCCCTTTTGAAAATAGTCTATTTCCCTGTTTTGTACTGTCTCTCTTTTTTAAAATAATTTACATGCTGGGTTTCTCATATAAGCCAAGTTATATAATATTTAAGCTGTATGTGTAATTCATTTCACTTAACGTGATGGTCTAGAGGTGCATCCATTTCCCTACAAAGGATTCAAATATATTTTTCATAAAGGTAGAGGAGTACTCCATTAGGTATAAATGCCACATTTTCTTTATCCATTTACATATTGATGGACATTGTCTTAGTTACTTTTGGGTTGCTTAGACAAGATAGTCTACACCCACAGTTAATGGAGAAAAGGCTTATTTTGGCTCACAGTTCATAATTGGGTTCACAGTTCATAGTTGGCTAGGTCCAAGGCAGAGCAGCATTGGTGGAAGGGCATTAAAGAGGAGAAACAATCCATGGCATGGCCAGCAGAAAGCAGAGCAAAATACCTTCTTTCTCTTTTTATTCCATCTAAACAATAAGCTTTTAAATTGGTGCCACCCATAGCTAGGGTGGATTTTCTTTCTTTAGTAAATCCATCTTCCACACCCACAGCTATGCTAAACCAATCAGTGAACTAATCCAGTACTACACCCATGATCCAGTCATCTCCCAAAGCCCCATCTATGAGCTGATGAGGCTTTGGAGGGACATCTAGATATAAACCATAACAGACATATAGGTCACTTCCAACTTCTAGTTATTATGAGTTGTGCTGCTATAAGCATGGATAGGCATGTATCACTCTGATATGATGTCTTAACTCTTTTGGGAAGATACTTGGTAGGGTTTTGATAATTACATATGCTAACCTATCTAAAGCACAAAGTAAATATTCTAAAATTATTAGATACTATAATAATATATTATCAAATCGTATAACTTCTGCTATAGTTAGCCATCCCACTTCTCTGCTCTTCTGACAGCATTTCCCCTTGAAGTAGCTATTTATATTCAAAAATTTTCATTTTCCCTCTCCCTTTTTAACCTGTTCTAAGTAGGCTTTCATTGCCATCACTCCTTTCTTGTAAAGGCAAACAATGACATAATTCCAATGATCATTCCTCCATCTTCATCTTAATTGACCCGCCATCAATGTTTGAAATGCCTTTTCATTCCCTTTCTTTTTTTACAGCACTGAGTCTTAAACTCAGGACTTTCACACTAAATTATGTTTCTAGCTCTTTTGGTTTTAGTTTTTTATTTTGAGACAGTTTTGCTAACTTATCCAGGCAGGCCTCAAACTTGCAATCTTTTCGTCTCATCTTCCAAAGTAGCAGGGATTATAGGCATGTGATCATTCCCCTTTCTGAAAACAAACAAAAACTTTCTTTGCTTTACTTCCAGGATACCATTCCTTTGATTCTCCTGCTACTTTTATGGAACAAATTTTCATCTATTTTCTCTAAAATGAAAGAGACTTGGTCTAGTTTGTTTTGTCAATTTAATTTATTAATTAAATTTTATTGCAAGAATTAAATGAGATCATGTATGATGGTGCTTAGTACACATTACGCACTCAGTAGTTATCATGGCCACCACCCTACCACTGTTCTTGTTGATGTTATAGCTGTGAGTATTCTTCCCCTACTGGCCATGAGGCTCTTGAGAATGGGATTGATGTTTATTTGGTCTTGATCCTTGTACAAAGCTTAATTCTATATATGAGTATGTTTCTGTCTTGGATATATATCCAAAAACAATTTCCCACTGTAAAGAGTAGCTAATAAAGGAATGAGTGTGAAGCAAGGTCTTAGAGGAGCAAAAGGTTATGAAGAGCTGGACCAGGAGTCAGGGTGGGTGCTAGAGACTCCTGGGAACAGACCTCCAGAAGGGAGCCACACCATAGCCATTTCAGCTGCCCTTTTCATAAATGATGGGACCATAAAAGAGAGGGAGTAGCAGTTTTCATCCATTAATCATCCCAATGCTTCCTCTCCCAAGTGTGGGGGAGAAATAGGACTGTGGCCAAATGTTAGCAGGAACAAAGCTTACCTATGAAGTTTGGCAGAGTAATATAAATGAACTTTTTTGCAGTATTGAATTAATTTCATTTTCAATTATCTTGGACTTTGACAAAGTTTGTACACTTATTAGTTCCTACAACCACATTTAGTAATTTGCAAGTAGCATTTATATCACCCTGAGATTATGGTTACTTTGGGGTTCACCATCAGAAAAGCACATAACCTGAATTTTACCAAAAAGTTCCTGAATATTCAAAGCATCCATTACATGTTGCTAATCATTCTAATAACATAATTTGGCAGCATGTTGAGTGAAAATTAACCAATAACCAAATAGGATCTTTGAACAAGTTTCTTTTTTCCATTAAAAACAGAATGTTTAGTTTTTACACTATTCATGCCATTAACTATGACCCACTATGGCATGAATGACTGCTAGCCTCCTGTCACCCACACCAACAAAATGTCCACAACTTGGACCCTGCCTTAGAAAGGTTAATAAATAAAGCCCTTACATTTCCAGTCCCTGACCATTCAAAATCTACACTCTTGTTTACGTCCTTGACTGCATCCTATATGCAGTAACCAACACCTTCTGCAGATGGGGCAGCCCATCTGCAAATTGCCAGATGGAAGCTGCCCAAATACAGAGAAAAAATTTAACCTGTCTTACAAAAATAACCAAAGGAAAAACATGCTTAATTCACAAAATTCAAAACATTGACTTCAAAAGGAATTATGCCAATGTAATTAATTTGCAAGTAATTCTTCTTTCCTTGAGTTTGAACTTACCAGTGAATTCAACATTCTAAAAATTATCTCAGCTTCTAAGTTTTCTAAATATTTTAAAGCAACAATATTGTTTTTAAGCCTTGTAGTAGCTGCTTACTAAATATTCAAGTGACATAAAGGCCTCTACAACTGTCCAGGTGGCTGAGCTGTTGGTGGTTTTTGGCTCTTCTATTATTTGTGAAAGATTCTCCATTATCCATCTGGGCCCACAGAAAACCAGAGCTCCTAAATTAACAGTTGATCAAGCCCAGGGGTGTAGTTTGTAATTCATTCTGGAAAGGTGACCCAGCTGCCTGTGTCCTCCGAGCCTCCTGTAAATCCCAAATAAGTTCCTTGCCTAGCAATCCCATCTGTGACCGAAATGTATTGAGAAATTGCCTGCTCACCTCTTATTTTTGACTAACATGTTGATAAAGAGATAGTTATCCTAAGATACTGAAACTGCTATCAGAGGTATTAGAGTTGAGATCGTTATGCTTCATCATCATCATCATCATCAAAATGATAACACATAAAATAGTAATAGTTGTCACCATATATAAAGTATTTGCTCTATGTCAGGAACAGTGTTATGTATTTTGCATATGTTGTTTCATATAATGTTTAATGAGATATAAACATACCATGAAGGTTACCACTTGAAAGATTACAATTCAATAGTTTTAAACTACTCACAAGGTTGTGGAATAATCACTATGCTCTAATTCCAGAACATTTCATTACACTGTCCCATTCTAATTTTCACAATAGCCCTGGAGAGTAGTTATTTATTTCAAAGCCCATTTTACAGATGAGGCAACTGGGGTTCACAGAGAATAAATAACTTGCCAAATTCCTACAGTGCATAAGTGGTCAAGCTGAGAGTCAAAGGCAGATCTCTGGCCCCCAACTCGATTCATCTGTTTCTACCTCCCTGGTGGCTCTTTATTTGCACCATGTTTTATTAACACTTTCATTAATGGAGACGCCAAAGAGTCTACCCTTCTCTTTACAGTCCCACAAGGATTGATGACTTTGATATCCCTGGCAATTGTCATCAGCCTGCCCACGCTTCTTCAATATAGCACACAGTTCTCCAGACAAAATCTCTCATGTGGTATTGTTAATTTGCACTGAAGGTCTTTGCGCTTTTGAAAACCTAATTCATTACACCTTCTCAAGCTGACTTGTATTTACTAGTAAGCCACTATTTAGCATAGCTATAAAAACAGAATATTGACACCAAGCTTGGATCCTGATAAATTGCTCCATGCTAAATGTGTAACTCTGGGCAATTAACTCCTGTAAGCCTCAGTTTCCTCAAATGAAAATTACAGATAATAAGAGTACATACAGTACAAGACTGCTATAACAGCTAAACTTAGTATATATGCTACATGTTTGATGCAAGGTCCTGAAATAAATACATGCTCAATAAATGGTGATAGTTATTTTGATAGCATTAGCGGGCAGGTACAATGGGGATTTATTATGCACTCATCAAGTTATATGGCCTAGAGTCTCTCCAGTCTGCCTGCCCTCAGGACAAGCTTTGATTTAAGAAAAAAAATCAAGTACTAAGCGAGGAAATACATGACAAGTAGTATATAGTGAAATTACATAGTTCCTTCAAATCCTTGCCCATTTAATGAGCTAAAAGCATAACACTTTTTGGCAGTATATCTTGATTGTTTTCCTTGCAGAAGTCACAGCATTTCCCTTTTTAAGAATCTATAGTGATTCTCTACTGTCATCCAAGAGGAAAACTTTATGTGACCTTTAGGGTACTTAGTCTGACCAGGAATTGCATAGTGTCAGGTTAGATCTGACCTGCTTATGTAGGCCAAGTCATCTAGGCAAAGCTGTGTATTTGGGTAAAGGCCAAATGCTCAAATATAGTTGAGATTAGGTATAACCCAGAGGCTATTTTTTCCAATTTTTTGTTAATACCTGTTTGCAGTACATAGTGATTACATTCCTCATGGGGAGTTGGTACATGGACAGAACACATGTCAATTTATTTATTCGCTTGCCCTCTTCTTCTCCTCCCCTCTCTCTTGAATTCCTTTCCTTTCTCCCTATTTTATTTTATCTATCTTTTACTTTGCTCTTGTATGAGAAACTCATATTTTGAGTTTCGCATAATGAGAAACTCATACAAGAAACTCATATTTTGAGTTTCTCATACAAAAGAAATCATGTGATAGCTAAGTTTGCGTGTCTAATTTTTCACCTAACGTTATGGTCTCAATGTGAATCTATTTTCCTATAAATCACACATAGTACTTCATTGTATGTAAACACCACATTTTCTTTTTTCTACTCAAGTGTTAGGAGGTTAGGAAGAGAATCTGGAATATATTTCAAGCAATGTTATCAATTTAAAGTTACTTTGCTTGCTTACCAGATGTTGTACCAGACTAAATTCAATTATTCACAAATGCAATGTATTATCCATAGCAAAAGGTATTTCCTAGGTATATGCTACATTGATTTATGCCAAGTTCTAAAATCAAGGGAGTATTGGTAATTTCAAATTTATAGTATTATGGTAAATTCTATTTCATAGTATATCTCTAAATAAATTAGTACAACATTCATATTCTAGGAAATATTAAATATCAGGTCTGATGACTATTTGCCTCAATTTGAAAATAAGGTCATGAATATCCCAAAGCAACTAGGAGCAACTCCATGAGATGGATAATTCTATTAATGCTTCCATTTTACAGATGAGAAAATTGTATCTCAGAGAGAATAATTGACTTGTTGAAGTTTATAAAGTAAATGACAAGACCATCTGTCTCCTAGTTTTATGTTCTGTTCTACTTCATTAAGTTACCACCCAGCAAAAAGTCTTTTGGAAAAAGAGCATAGCTAACAATTTTTCTTTTTACACTAAACAATCTTTTTCTACCTCTTATAGTTTATATATAGGTAACTGTTTTAGTTACTTTGCTCATTTCTGAGACAAAATACCCAACACCCACAAGTTAAAGGAGGAAAAGTTTATTTCAGCTCCCGATTTGTAGTGGTTTCAGTCCATAGTCTACTAGCTCCAATGTGGGTAGCATGGAAAAGGAGATTTGCAGAGGAGAAGCAGTCCATGACAGGGCAGGGAGGAGGCAACAAGCAGCAAGCAACAGCAGCCAGCCGGCCTTCCTCTTTATCCTAACAGGACACAAGCCTTTTGGATGGTGCCACCCACACCCAGGGTGGGCTTCCTTTATTCACACTCAGAGCTATGCTAAACTGATTTAGTTATCACAGACCCTTAATCCCTGCATCACACACCCTGGATCCAGCCACCTCTGAAAACCCTCACTAATGAGCACATGGGGCTTTGCACAGACATCTAGCTGCAAGCTATAACAGCCCAAGAGCCTCATCTGCTTTTGCAAGTTCATTGAATCATAGGGACGATATGGCTAATTTGCTGTTAGGAAGTAGAATCTTGTCAGAAGAGTTGGGTCACTGGGGGCATGAGCTGCAAAGGTATATTTCTCTTCCTGGTTCCTCACTTCACTTTGCTTCTTGGCTACCATTCCATCAGCAGCTTTCCTCTGTCCAGGTCCTTCTTCCACACCATTTTTGTGTTTAAGCCTGCCAAACATGGAATGAGATTTCTGAACTGTGAGCCAACATAAACCTTTCCTATTTTTAAGTCGTGAGTGTCAGAAACTTTGTCTCAGCAGCTAGGAAAGTGACTAAGACAGACTTTGATACCAAAGAAGTGGTCAGTGCTATGAATATACTAGACCATGTGATTCAGAAGCTTTTGGAACTGGTTCATGGGAAGAGTTTGTAAATGTTTGGAGATGCCAGCTAGAGAAACTTAGAATCTTATAAGATGAACTTGGTGTGTGATACATTTTGGAGCTCGGCAAACCAGAATGTGCTCAGAAATGTAGACTGTAAAGACCAAGATCATGAGATTTCAAATACTCTATTAGTAGTTGAAGTCTAGGCCATGTAGGTCACACTCTGGCAGAAAATTTGTCTACATTTTGCCCATATTCTGAAGCTTCAGGAGATTGCTAACAAGGGTGCTAGACTAATTAACTGTTGAAGAAAATTTTAAGGCAGTCCAGTGTTCAGGCTGTGGAATGAGAGTATTCCTTGTGGCACTTAGCTAAGTTTATACTGAAAATCTACAGCAAAAATTCCATTTAAAAAGTTTTTAACATTTCTGGGAATGAAGGGCCTACAAAATTTTGATGAAAAAGAACTCTATTGCCAAAAAACTAGTGTTAAAAAGAAGTCAAATATTTTGCATCAGGACAATTAAAAGGATGTCTTGAGGGCATCCCAGGAACCAATAAGACCCTACCCTTCATAGGCTCGAATTTACAAATGTGACTGTTTTGAGAGGAAAGCCTCAGGGAACATAGCTTATTCATGGCCATCTAGAAAAGAGTTTTCAAGAGCTCTACCATCTAGACACTTAGAGGTCTCTGCAGGCATGATCCAAGAAGTCATAGCTACTGCTCAAGCTCATGAGGGACCTAAGTACCATCCACATGGTTCTGGTTTTACAAGCACACAAAATTCAAATGCTTTGGTGTCGATTAGTCTTCCACACAGATTTTAGAAAAAGGCCTGACAATATGCCCCTGAAAGGGCAGTGCATAAAGCTGTGAAAGTGAAGCCAAAAGTGCAGTGGAGGCCCCAGGAAGGAAAGCCAGTGGCAACGAGCAAAGTCACCCCAAGAGAAAAACCATGAGAGATGTAACCTGCAATACTATAAGGATGGGACCACCCGAGTCCCTTGGAGTTCATGTTACCATAACTTGCCACAGATACTGAACATTGAACTACAGGATATAATGTTTTCCTTGCTGGATTTTAGTGTTGTTTTGCTCCCCTATTCCTCCCTTTTGGAATGGAAATATTTAGCATTTACCATTGTATGTATAAGTGTTTAATTTTCTTCTTAATTTTTATAGAGGCTGACAGATAACAGTTTATTTTGAGTCTCGGAGAGAGACTTTGGACTTGAACTTTTCAGCATTGCTGGAACTGTTAGGACACTGGCAAAACTTAGAGATGGGTTAAATGCATTTTACATAAAAAGATGCACCTGAGTGTTTGGGAGAAAGTAGTGAGAAGTTACTGTTTATATCAAAATGTCCCCCAAGATCTTCATGTGCTTCAAGGAAGGGTTTGTGGAAAGTGACTGAATCATGGGGTGATATAGCTGACTCACTGCTGCTACCAGGTAGAGTCTGGTCAGATAAGGCAGATCATTGGGGGAATGACCCTTCCTAGCTCCTCCCTTTACTGTGCTTCCTCACCACTGTGACTTGAGCAACTTTTCTCTGTCCAGGCCATCCTGCCATGCTGTGTTTGTGTTTAAGCTTGCCTGACCGAAACTTCTACACTGTGAGCCAAAATAAACCTCTCCTCATTTAAGTTGTGGATGGTGGGTATTTTGTGCCGGCAATGAGGAACATGATTAAGACACTATCCATACCTTCAGTGTAATCAGAGCCTACTCGAGCAATATAGGAGCCCCCAGGAAACATTCTGTGGGATATTTTGTTACCAACCTTAGGAGATCAAGATTCTTTAGAAAAGCTGTAAATCAACTATAGCATCTTCAGAACACTCCTCACAGGATAAGGATTAAAGTCAGTTGTGTTCTGGTGAATGTTTAAATGTTGGTTCAGGGAGGTGGCAGACTTACAAATATTTCCATCATGGCTGATTTTACTCTACCAGTAAGATTGGCTGCTGTGAAATTGTTCTGCAAGCCAGTACAAGTCAACTCACCCCAGTTTCAGCACACCAGTGGAAGCAAAATTCTGACTTTTAGTCTGTTGCTTTCCTGAGTTTAAATAAATTTCCTGAAAAAGTAAAAGATGAACATAAATCAAGGTCCTTGGTTTTAATACGTGCAAAAGGGAGGCTGAAGTAAGTACAGGCCAGTGATTAGGGTATTCCCAAGGTGGGCCAAGTCAAGGAAAGATGCAAAAGACTGGAGGAGCTGCTAGTTGCTACCTGTAAGTCCAAGTCTGGTCTCCCATGAAACCTCTCAAGAAAGCCAAAGGTAGAGCCTACACTAGAGATTAGAGAAGCATTTTTCACATGATATACGATTTTTGTTTTCCTTCCAACTTTTTATTTTGAACATTTTCAAATATTCAAAAAACTTTTAAAAAAGAAAAATATATATGTAATATACAAGGATAGCTGAGATAAGTGTGTTGCTGATGTCTGTTGTTTTGTTGAAAGGAACAGTTAATGCTTGAATTGTTTTCTTTTTCTGCTTTACTCAACCAATTTTGCATGCTTATGTCTTGTCATCGCAACAACTGGTTTGAAGACAACAGTATGCAATATAACAACCATTCATGAATTCATCCCATCTTGTTTGATGAAGCTCTTTATCACTTCTAATGTGTTTTTTATTACTTGTCATTGTCTTTAATTGTTTGATCAATCTTGCATTCTTGCATCTGGCATTCTGAGCAACTTCATTGAAGATAAAGGTATGTACTATAACAAGTAATGTTAATTCATATCATCTTGTTTTGAAATCCTGTATTGTTTTTATTGTTTTTGTATTTTTGGGGGGTTGTCTTCACTGTTGTTTTTTTGTTATAGTTTTCTTTTACTATTTAAGGTTAAAAAAAGACTTTAAGAAAAGAATACATTGAGCACCCATACATCCTTTGCCTGAATTTACATATTGCTAGTATGTTTATACTTTTGCTCTATGTAAATATATTTTATAAGCTATGTGAGAATTAGCTGGACACATCTTGATTTTACTTCTAACTGCATGAATATGAATCTTCTAAGAACAAAGCACATTACATATATAATATATATTATTACATATATTAATTACAGTGATCGCACTGAGAAAATATAACATCGACTCAACAGATGAGTATAAAGTCTGAATTCAAGTTTCCCAATTGTCCCAACAATGTTCTGGTAACTATTTTTTAAACTGAAGAATCCAAAGATTATACATTGCATTTAGATTTCCATGTCTTTGATCTCCTGAAATCTAGAAGAGTTCTCAAACCACCAACTTTTTTCTTTTGTCTTTTATGACAGTGACTTTTTCCCCTGGTTCTGGCATTGAACTAGGGCCTTTTCACTGAGCTATCTCACCCCAGGCCTATTTATTTATTTACTTATGTATTTTCATTTTTATCTTGAGACAGGATCTTGCTAAGTTGCTTGTGCTGGGCTTGAACTTAAAATCTTCCTACCTCAGCCTCTCAGAGTACTGGGATTATGGGTGTGTGCCATAAAACCTTGCTTGATATTGACATTTTTGAAGAGTCAAGGCCAGTATTATTTCTGATTTTGCCCAATTGGGTTTGTCTGATTATTTCTCATAAAAACACTGAGATTAAAATTTTTGTTTACTCTTCAGTATCCTGAGTCAAGAGTATATGATGTCATTTTTCCTATTACTGACAGTATTAAACTTAGTCATCTGGTTAGGGTGGCATCCAACATATTTCTCCATTGCAGTGGCACCAGGGAAGGTTTGAATTTGTATGACTATCCCTTTCAAGAAGCTTCTTTACACTGAAACCATAAATTACTCAGTTCATTGAAGAACCATGGGTTGGGAAATGTATTATCTCTAATTAAAATAAAAGACTAGAACAGATTTATTTTAAAACATAAGCTACCACTAAGCTTTATAGCTGAATTTATGAGCTATTCACATGACAAAGTACATTATCTATATGAGACTTTTTCTTATCAGAATTGTGAACTCCTGGTGGTTTATACCCCAGTCCATGCACCCTTAGAACATGCCTAGTGTCTAAGCTATGGTGGATGCTCATAAAATTTTGATGAATAATTTCTGTCCAGGTAGAATTACTATCCTTGTGAATGAGAAAATATACTTTATTTTACCAACTGGCACCAGCTTGAATTGATTTGGCAGCTTAAGCATTATGCCTCTTATGGGAAATGACAGAGCCCTCGATTTTCATACAGTTATTTGACCTTAATCAACAAATTTCAAATCTCTGGTTGTTGTGAAATGTTAGCTTTTTTATATTAAAATTAATATCTGTTCTAAACTAAGATTCAGCTGTGTACTTGGTAGAATTAGACTTGACCACAAATGGCAGAAAACCCAAAATAACAGTGGCTTAAACCTTATAGTCATCTCTTTCTATCTGGTCTGAAAGGTCCCACTTCTGGGCAAGATGGGGTAATAGGGAGTAGATTTACACTCCTACCTAAACCAAGGGGGGAAAATAGACAAAATGCAAACAAAGGTGTTAAGGTATTGGACACTAGGCAACAAAAAACAGTGATCACTGGGAGATAGAAACCGAAGCAAGCTGTATGATTTCCTCCAGCTTATTTCCCGGAGAGAGTTTCCAGCAGTGGGTATGGGAATAATGAACAGAAGCAGAACCCAGTGCATCAGGTGATGCTGAGAGTCCAGGAAGACCAAGGCAGATAGAATTTGCAGGACAGAGTGCTAGAGAAGATGAGAACTCTGGAGATCTGTGGAAAGTTGTCCCTTGAATCTTTGACTGAGGCATTTATCACTATATGTGTGTAAAGAAACTAACCTAGGTGAGGATAGAACCACCCAAAAGGAGACACACTAAGAGTATCACCTTGCCCACCTTCTAGAACAGAGATGTTTCTTGTGGCCACATTCACGTGCAAGTTTTAGGAAAGCTTGGGACCTTTGAAACTGATTCTTCACAGAGCCACTCTTAGAACCTTTTGCAAAAACAGCATACTTTACCTGAAGAGATTGGGCAGATAATGATGGCTCTGGAGATGGATATAAGTAATTTGTAATTTCAGCAGTGTGGAAGGCTGAGTCAGTAGGATAGCAAGTTCAAGCCCAACCTGGGCAACTTAGCAAAACCATCTCTCAAAATAAAACCCATTAACATATA
>PVLD010021800.1:0-30662 GCA_004027595.1 Dinomys branickii
CCTCTGCACCCACTGGAGGGCATAGAAAGATGTGCAACTTCCTCAAGCTTTGTTGTGTAAGGTTCGGGGACTCCCAGTTCATTCCCATTCACTTTTCTTACAGATCTTTAAGACTACTTGTGAGTCAGAAATAATAACCTTGGATAGGGCAGAGTTTTTGTTGTTTCTCTTCATCAAAAGAGTGTCTGTATCACAATTGCATGAAGCTGAGGAGCCAGGAGCAGTACGAGGTCTTTGGCTGTGGGCAGACAGTGGGGTTTCTACCAATTGCCTCGGGTCACCACCCAGATGTTTCTTTGAACAGAGATATTTGGTAATGAAAATGACAGATTTTTCAGCAACTTTTGCACGTAGATTATAAAAATCAAAGAGCTGAGAGTACATGAAAAGCCCATGCACTAGGTCCGCATTCCTGTGGCAATCGGAGATATTTGGGTGGAAAAAACAACACAGCTCAGGGCCACGGGGAAAGGGAGCCCTGCTGCGGCACAGAGAGTGTCCTCTGGATGTGTGCTGGTTCTTTCCTTGCTTGACACTCTGCACCTAAGTCACATGCAGCACGAAACCATAGCATCTGTACATGTTCTACGCAGTGAATGGTCAGTTCAGACAGAACTTGCTGTTTTGAGCAGTGAGTTTCTTCCTTATGGAATAGATTTGTCTAGTGACCAAATTATTAGTGTCTAGTCCAAAACTAGGCAGCACCAAACTGTTGATGTTAGTTGTAAGTGGTATATCTCTCTGTCTAATTTCTATCTTTTTTATTAAATATTTTGAGCAGCTTATTCTCTCTCGCTTTAATGATATTGGAGAGTGCACTCAGATCTCATTCAGGAAACTGGGACATAAAATCACAACACACCCTGAATAACCAATGGACAAGTGAATTTTAAAATACCAGTAGCACTAGCTAGTCATACTTGTAAGATAACACTTTCTAAAAACTCAATTATTAGGATAGTTTGAAATCTACTTCTTTCATATTTTCAGAGTTATATTTTTTGCTGTTGTCATATTAGAATGATTTTTAAGTGTCACCTTTAAATAGCTCACACCTGTATTCCAGCAGCAGGGAAGGTGAGGTGGGAAGATGACAAGTTCAAGCCCAGCTGGGCTACAAAGTGATATTCTGTCTCAGAATAACAACAGTGATTATTAAAAAATAACTATAAAAACCCAGAAATAATGTCTAGAAACATGCCTATCTATTGATGAGTACATAGGTACATATAAAAGACTGGGTTCAAAATGGAGAACGTTTCTTAAATGAGTATATGGTATTTTTTTTTCCTCTGAAAGATTTCTGTATGTTAAAGTGACCTGTCAGCCTGTGTTGGCTGTGGTTCATGAGTACGTTGGTTTGGTCAGGCATTTTCCACAAATCTTGGTGCACAAGCGACTCTGTCTAACAGTAATTCTTTCCATGGTGATAACAGGGCCAAAAGTTCTTATTAAAGTAGACAAACACAGTTTTAAAATCTGTTACTTTATTTTGACTAGCTGCAAATCCTGTTCTAAATAACCTTAGAGATAAAAGTAATTCTTGAATCAAGTAATATGCAGAGTTAGGTTCCCTACAATTCACCTAAAGGGAAGGACTTGATAAGCATTATTCATAATTGCTCACCACTCCTCTTGCACACGCATGTTGTGTTTCTCATCTGAAAATGGATACTTAGCACCACAATAACAAAATCACTTTACTGCATTTTTTTTCATCTCAGTGTAGAACCTACAGTTTGGTAGGTTCTTAGGCAGTAGGTTTCTGACCCAAAACCTCTTTGTCACCACTGCCGGTAGGATATCAGGTGATCTTCACATTGAGAAGTACCCACTTAAAGAAGAACTTGTCTTTCCTAAGAAGAAACAGAAGCAACGTAAAGAGACCTTCATATTTTGCTCAGACTCTATGGGATAGAATGTGTTTATGAGCTTTGTGGGGAAGTGTTTGATAACGCTGGTGTGCCCATGTTCTTTCCCAGCGAACTCCCGGTTCAGCTCTGAGATGGACTGGACAGCGTGTCTCCAGGTGCCCTAACCACTGCTGATTATGTCACCTTAGGCTTATCCTACATACATCTACAAACTCCTTTCTCCCAAAGATGTCAGGGTAATAATGGTGGAGATCCAGGATAAAGGTCTCTGGATTTCTGTTGCTAACTTCTTGGCAGAGACCCCAGTGCTTGTCTTTTCTAAGGACTGGTTGAGCAGGTCTTTCTTTTTGATTCTTTAAGAAACCTAAGTATCTTTCCAAGATATCCTCGCTTTCCATAAAATGGTGATTCTGTCATCCTTGAAAATAGCTTCTTAATTGGGGTGCACTCAGTGATCAAAGCTATGACAGCTCTTTGAGGAAACAGCTACCTGCAGGAAGATGCCTCACTAATTGAAGGAAGCAAGAACACAAGCAAAGTTAGCAGGGTCTGGAATCGACATGGCTTCTTAACACTTCACAGAATCACACCATCTCACTATATCCCTTTTGAAATCCTCGGCATTAAGGTAAATGTTTATAATAGTCAAGAGACACCAATTAATTTTGGAAAATGCTGAAAGCAGTTTTGGAGCAAATTTGAAAATTATTTAGCCTCAAAATTTCTCAAACGCATTGGGGACTATCTCAATGACATGAATTGAACCAGACAATCAATTAAAAAAAACCCAAGACATTAGATGAAACAAAGATTTTCTACATTATTTGTAACATATATTTTGCAATTCACTTTTAGGTTTGCATGTCTGAAATCTCAATTATCTGCGTGAAAAATAATTTCACCTAATCATAGTGTTACCCTCTTGTATTACATTGATATTTCTTACCTTTTCATTGTACCAGTAATGTTTTGCATTGATTTCCTCCTGTTTACAGGAGCCACATTCCTTCATCCAGAGATGATGTATCATGGAAAAATGCTTGAGAAAAAGTCACTGAGAGGTAAAGTGAGAAGCAGTGATGCATATTTACATGTAATCACTTCAAAGGGTGAGGATAACTGTATGAGAAGGGAATGAAAGCCCAAATTATGGGAGACATCACTTTTGAAACTGGGTTAAAGCATTGGAAGGAGGCAGAGCAGAACTGTATTGATTGATTCACTCGTAATTAAACCGAGACTGAAGAGCAGCCTGTAATTGCCACAATGCTCTCCAGCATGTTTACTTTCTGTGGGGAACTAAAAACAGAGACACAAACACGGTAATTTAAGGGTTATATCTTTGCCCTTCATAGTCAAGGATGTTATTACTCAAGATCAACCTCATTTGTATGTGATCTGAGTACTGAAATGTTCTCTGCTGCAATGGAGGGGCACGCGGGGTGGTATCTGACTGCTGCGTGTCATTAGCCTGATGACGTTCTGGGGCGTGGCCCATGCGCTGGCTTCCACCCCAGCAACCTTCCCTCCCACTCACGGTCTACACCACTCAGCGTGTTCAGTTGAGAAGCGCGTAAGTGGACAGGAAGGAGAACTCTGAGATTCCCGGCCCTTTCAGCACTTTTGCGGCTGTTGTTTTCTAAATGACTATGGTTCTCCCCTCCAAAGATGCAATATTGGAACTGAACACCCAGTGTCAGAGCAGGAGGAGCTGGGACACGGGGAATGATCTGGTCACGAGGGTCCCACTCTCAGGACCAGAACTGGGCCTCTGTGAAAGGCCCAAGCAGGCTCTCCAGGGCTTCTCCTTGCATGCCGACACAGGAAGAAGGACTCACGGGGGCAGTGGTATTAGATGTCAGCCTCAGAACTGAGAGGTCAGTCTCTATTGTTCACAGTTCTCAAGCCTGTAATATTTTGTCAGGAGCTTGGGGAGATAAAGAAAAGTAATCTAATAGACCTTTGGAGAGGAACAAATAATATGGAGAAGTAAGTCTGTGGGGTACAGTAGATGTAGTTATTCTCAGTCTACTTACATCTAAATAAATGCAACAAATTTTATATGTAGGTATGTGCCAGATAGCATACATAAGATGGATACGGACAAACGGTAATGTTTGTATCTGACAGAAATTGACATCAATATTCTTAATCAATTCAGGACATCAAATCCACCAATAGATATAGGAAAGGGGCTTTGGAACTGCTTTGGAAAGCAGCAAGAAAGATGGGATGAGTGTGTTTGGTGTGTTTCCAACAGTTATTGTTTGGAAAATGCCCTTTGTACTTAAGGAAAGAATGAAAAAATGTGTATATAAGTACAGAATTCTTTACAGAAGTCTGGGGAAATAGGATCACTTGAGTTCATGAAAATATCATCTACTTTTCCAATTTTTATGCAAGGCTTTGTTTTTATTGACTAGAAGTTGTTAAAAACTCCAGGCCAGTATGCTACACTAGAGTAAGCCTGTCAGTAATTCCTACCTCTGATTAAATTAGGAAATACTCCTAATATCTCATTAGTAAAAAATATCTTGACATATAATTTAATAAATATTTCTATCAGAAATATAATGTTTCTGACATTATAAATTAAGTTAAATAATATTGTAAGATCAATGATTAAATTTAGATGTAGTAATATTGTTTCCTCCATGAACAAATAAGATGATTATACAAGTATCGATTTAATAAATATCAATGTAATAAAATATAATGACCTATTTCCTGGTGTTGAACTGCCCCTGCTCTCCTACTATAAAATCATCCCTGTTATGTTTGTGTGGATGTGCTAAGGTTGAATAGCATCCATCAGAAAGACTACCTGACAATCTAACCCATTTCTCAAACTGTTATCGTACTTGACAATGAGGTCATGGCACATGTCATTAGTTAAAAGGAAATCATGCAGATAGCTGAATTTTTTAATCAAATATGACAGATGTCCTTATAAGAAAAAAAGAAGAGATGGGCACAGAAGAGAAGAAAGCCACGCAGGGTTGTAGTAGATTCACAGGTTCCTACCACACACAGAGGCACACTGGAGACTGAGCTGGAACAGGGCCTCAGTTATCCCAGGTCCTCACAGAGAGCTTGGGTCTGCACTATTGGCCTTGGGAACCAGGGAAGAACACATCGCTTTGGTTTCACACCTTCGTAGCCCAAGGTGATTGGCTAGAGGAATACCACACTGCATACAAAGTGTGAATAGGTGCGTGGGCCCTGACACAGCATGTGTGCACAGGGCTGTACACACAGAGATGTGCGTGTATCAAACGGAGCAGTTCTAAGTGTTCATAGCTTCAAAAATATTATTGGCACATTTTTAAAAACAGAAATTGGAAGTTTTTGTAAATGTTAGGAAACTTTAAAAATACACACAGGCCCCTATCTTTGATCAGAAGAAATAAAACAAAATTTTAAATTTAAAAATAATACTTAGAAAATACATTATTGCCTTCATTTTGGCTTGTGTTAGAATGCAGGGAGCAGATTAAAACATGGCTCTTGCCACACTCCTAAGAGTAATAACTGAGTAAAAGTAAAAGACGCATAATTTAGAATGGCACAAGGTTCCTTCCTCGTGTGAGAGCTGAGGTCATTGACAGGAGTCCACAGAGCCCACGTGGATGGGGGCCACTGTGGCTGCAGGAAGGGGTGCCCTGCTGGGGCACACAGTGCACCTGCTGCCCCTGCCCTGTCCGTGGAACCAAGGCTTTTGCTGCCTGCACAGCGCCTTCTGTGTGTAACACCAGGACTCTCAAACACAAGTGAGAAAACAGCCCAGAACGTGCTGAGAAGGGAGGAACTCTTCCAGGTTGGACCACAGGGATCCAAGGGCAGGGGCAGGATCTCAGGGCTACAACCACAGGTCTCCTGGGCTCTGCTTGAGGCTGCACTGGGACAAGAGAAAGAATTGAACTCTCCACTGCCCTGAAGACCTAAGGCCCAAGCTCCTTCCAGCGAGGTGCTGTGGGGCAGTCACTGGGGGAGGCCTCCGACTGCAGGCATGGGGACCTCCAGACACCAAAGATGCACAAAAGGAATGAGGCAAAACCCACAGGTGAGGTAGTAAGAGAGATTTTTATTTTTATTTGGCTGCAGTTGAGACCAGGACTTTCACACTAGGCTACATGTGTAGGAAATTTTATTTTTATTTTTTATTTTCAGAGAGAGCCTTGCTAAGTCACCAAGTAGCCCAGGCTAGGCTTAAACTTGAGATCCTCCTGGCTCAGCCTCCCAGAGCACATCATCATGCCCAGTTCAATAAGAAAGACTTTGGAAGCCTGATGTCCTTAGGGTTCCTTGGCCTGGAGAAAAGTGAAACCAAGCACAGGGCCAGGCCAGACTAAACCAGCATATCACAAGCATGGAGCAAAGCATAGACATTCCATGTGCAGACATTGATGTGACTGCCTCTGTCCGCACTGCCCTGCCCCGGACCCTGGATCTCAGACCAAAGAGGCATGGCATGCAAAGATGAGGGGTGAGATGATCAGGAGAACCACACCCAGGAAGGACTCCGTGGGGTCGTAAAGGCACCCTTGGGAAAGCCAAGAAGCAGGGTCTGAGGCACCACTGCAGAGGACAGGTGGAAATGACAGGGACCTGCCAAAAATGTCCAAAACAGAAAGCAGGATGACACGGAGTCAAAATGCTTTCGAAAACCACATTATAAGACTTCACCTAGCTGAAGGCAGAGCCAGCAACCTTGAAGACTGGTTAATACAAATTGTCCAAATGGAAGCACTTAATACTGGAAAAAAATGCTTTGTTAAAACAGCCTACACAACAAGAAATTAAGAAATACAATAATTAATTTTTAAATAATGGTTATTTTGAGTCTGTAAAATTTATACTTCAGAACTTATAAAAGCTTCAGCCAACACAAAAGCTTTTGGGAATCCACACACATGCTGTGATAGTCAACTAACTGTCAACTTCAGTGGATGCTAAATTGGATCAGCATAGTTCTGGGAGACCCAACATAGGGAAGAGTTTCACTGGAATGCAATACATGAGGAAGAAGAAGACAAGCTCACTTCTGCTTCTTCAGAGGAGCCCTCAGTTAACCTTCACCTTGGATGTCAACCTCCCACATGGATGCTACAGAGTTTGGCACAGACCCCTCGTCCTCCCGACGTGGACTGCAGGTCTTCACGGAGCCTCCCATCTTCCAGGGATCCTTCTGGTCTCCAGCACCCACATGGCTCTTCTGCCCTCTGTGGGTGACCAGCATAAGCCAACTTTGTAAATTCTTATACATTTGTATATGTTGCATCTGTTTCTCTCATACACACTGACTGATACACTGTCATAAACACACACTGGTGCTAAAAACCAAAGCAACAAATTTCCTTAATGATATATGTACCTCCCTCAAAAACAGACCTGAGGATCAATGGAACAGACTGGAAGATACAGCCACAACCACAAGCACACTCAGCCACCTAATATTTCACAAAGGGGCCAAACAAGCCCACTGGAAGAAAGATAGCCTCTTCAATAAATGGTGCTGGAAAAATTGGCTTGCCACTTGCCGAAGACTGAAAATAGACCCAAGTCTGTCACCATGCACTAAAGTCAAGTCAAAATGGATCACAGATCTCAATATTAAAACAGAAACACTAAACCTATTGGAAGAGAAAGTAGGTAAAAACCTTGAAGACATAGGAGTAGGCAGAGAGTTCATGAACAAAAATCAAACTGCAAAGGAAACACTTCAAAGAATCAATAACTGGGACCTCATCTTACTGAAAAGTTTTTGCACATCTAAAGAAATCACCAGCAGAGTAAAAAGAAAACCCACAGATTGGGAAAGAATACTAACTGGATGTCCCTCAGAAAAAGGCCTTCTATCTAGAACATACAAAGAACTAAAAAACATGAACCTGTCCAAATTCAAAGACCCAGTCCAGAAATGGGCATCTGAGATGAATACACACTTCTCAGATAAAGAAATACAAATGGCAAATAAATATATGAGAAAATGTTCTACATCTTTAGTCATTTGAGAAATGCAAATGAAAACAACATTGGGATTTCATCTCACCCCAGTAAGAGTGGCCAGCATCAAGAAATCATCCAATAACAAATGCTGGTGAGGCTGTGCAGAAATAGGAACTCTGCTGCACTGCTGGTGGGAATGCAGACTGGTGAAGCCACTGTGGAGATCGGTTTGGAGATTCCTTAGCAAACTAGGTCTAGAAGTCCCACTCAACCTAGGTATCCCCCTTCTGGGTATTTTCCCAGAATATCTGAAAACATCATAGCACTGTGATATATGTGCACCCATGTTTATGCAGCACAATTTGTAATAGCTAACAGCTAATAGGAAACAACCCAAAATGTATATCCACAGAGGACTGGATTAAAAAACTGTGGCATTTTTACACAATGGAATATTATTCAGCTGTAAAGAAAGACAATCTAGGGGCTTTTATAGGGAAATGGTCACAATTAGAAACCATGCTCATAAGTGAGGTAAATCAGATGTGCATGTGCAAACAGCATATAGTATCATTAGTGTAGGAAGCTGGAGGTGAGAATATAGATCTGGAGGTATGAAAGGAGACTGCTCAAGGGTAGAGAGCAATCAGGATGAAGGGAAGGAGAGGAGGAAGAGGGGCATAGCTGAGTAGGTGTATGTATGTATGTGCGGGATGGCTGACATGGTTGCACTATTGTCTCATGCCATTCTGATGTGGGAAACAATCGATGATCAGTTGTTTGATCAATCTTGTATGTCTATTTGTATTGTCCTGAGTATACATTTTGAAGCTATCAACGTATAATACAACAACCATTGTCGATCCCCTGCCACCTTATTTGTAGTTCGGTTTTTGTACTGTTCTTGTGCTACTGTATGTATGTCTGTTAGTGTTTTTGTTCTTTTACTTTTAAAATAAAAAAATGATATATGTACCTCATGTACTTTGTTGCTAGTAAATAATAGTTAATATCTTTGCATTTTTCCTTTTATGCTATCCTTTTATTCATATATAAGCATAACTCAGATTTCTTTTTGTGGCTGTACTATCCTGCCCTACTCTATTTTTTGTTCTTTTTTAATAATTCTAGTCTATATTTTAATTTTAATATAATACATGCAAACATCAATAAAGAACATAAAAAAGGACTCTTCTGTGTTCTAGAAGATAGAGAAAACAAAATTTCAAAACTAAATAGTTAGAAAATAACAGTAGTTGATGCACCTTGTTAACAGTATTATTTGCAGCTAAGTGAACCCAACTGCAGAACATAATGTTAAATGACATAAATCAGAGGCATGAGCTCCAACATGGCCTGGTTTCCTTCATATGGGAAAATCAAAATACATGGCTATATAAAGAGCAAAAAGAACAAAGGAAAATAGAAGTAGGGAGAATTTCAAATAGTTCCCTTAATCTCCATTCTATCAAAGAATTTCCATACCTATGCTAATTTATACTACTAGTTTCTCTTAGTCCAAAAGAAAGTTTTGTGCTATTATTATCTGTTTGTTCCTTTTCTGTAGGAGAGTCTCTTTTTCGTACTCTGAGTATTCTATTTATTTTTAAAACATCCATCTTATCTCTTCTTGAATGTCATGGTCGAATTTACCTTTAAAAAGCTAACTTGGATCTTATGTGTCCATTTTTAGGAGAGAGAATATTTAAATTACTTAAAATATTCTAGTTTTCTATTCTTTTATAATACAATAACAGCTTTATTGATTACAAAACTTCTTACATGTTCACCTTTAAGAAAATCTGTTGCCATAGAAGACACAGTGCACTGAATGCCCCTGGCTCCGAATGCAGCCCAGCCCCCTGCTCGCCGCCGGAAGCTGCTCTGGACGTCCTGGCTCAAATTCAGCTGTGCTGCTGTGACTGTCTTGATGTCCTGAACTGATTCCATGCACCGACCTTTCATGACCATTGTGACTTTGGGGAAGAGCCGGCAGTCACACAGTGCTGGGTCTAGGGATGTGGTGCATGAGGACTCTGATACTTTGGTGAGTCTGCCTTTCCCTTGCGGGGCACTTAGCAGCATCTTTTACTGAATTTGGGTCACATCTTATAAAGACCCTCACAGAAAATGGCTTTCAGGACTGCTTCACGAAGTGCCGATATTGATGGGATTTGTTGTTTAAAGCAAAGTAGATTGATAGTAGCGTGTCTTTTACTGTAATAATGATTGCTCTTTACAGTTTGAATACATATATTTAATCTTAGAGGAAAGAGGCCGGAGAGGGCTGATATCAAATGCAATGCACACACATTTCACTGGGTGTGTAGCAGGAAGCAAGAGTGTGCAAGGAGGACTGACATGAGGCACAGGCACAGCTGGGGAGGTCAAAATTCACAAATAGTAGGAGGAAGTGTTTTCACTCCAGGGTCCAAGGGATTTTAAGGGATTGATGTCAAACAGACAGCTCTCAAGTCCTGGAGGAGATTGTAGGTGGTAGTAGGTCTTAATCTTAAGCAAAAAAAGGCTTTATGATGGTAAGCATTTTAAAGTAATTACTTTCAGAGGGGATCTAGGTCTCTATTTGTCCAATAGAAAGTCTTGGCAGGAACAAACAAAAAATTCTTCTGCATCCTTGTGCTTTCTAAGGTAAGATCTTCCTGGAGCTGGGGCTGTCATTCTGGAGATAAGGCCTTGAGTGGTCACACACTGTGCTAGTGTTTATTTAAGTCTCTAAATGTGCAGGGTGGTAGAATCTCCTATGCTGAGGGTCTGCTTTTCTTGCTGGTTCTTAGTTAGTTGGAGCCTTATTAAGATGAGAGCCTGGATCAAACAGCCAGGGAAAAGCTTGGTCAAGGAGAGAGCTGGTCACTTTCTGGAATAGACCATTTCCTCCTGACAGGGGAGGCTCACTGGTTTTTCCCACAGTCAGTCTTGAATCTGGGATGACTGCCCTCAGAGTAGGCGCACCCATCTCCAGAACTCTCTGGGTCCTCTGCTTGGAAAAGAAGCCCATTAGCGCCATTAGGAAATCACAGCTGCATTTCCAGCAGGGTGTTTCTGGGAGCTGGGTCAGGATGACAAGACCAAAACCCCAGAGGCCATAGGACATCTCTAAGAGGAGACTGCCTCTCTGCCAGGCCCTACATTTGGCAAGAGAAGCACTCAGAGAAACTTGAACCTCCAAGGAAATGGAGTCTCAAAGGCACACACACTTAGCTGTGTGCCGAGCGAATATGTCTCTGAAAGAAGCTTGCTAGGCTTCCTGTGACTGGGAAGTCCAGCTGCTAATACTGCAGCAACTACCCTACACTTGGAGAATGACTCTATTTGTCCACCCATGGTCAAAGCCAGTGTCCTTCCTCACTATGGAGATCCCTGCCCATGCCCAGACCTCTCTTCCATCCACAGAATCAGGTAGATCTGTGATGAGGCTGCCACACCTGTAGGAGCCCTTCCTCTCCCTGAAGTGTGAGATTCCGACCTCAACCTTAACCATAAATTCCCTGAAGGCAGCTGAGTGCTAAAAACTGGAGAAAGGCAGGCTCTGGGTTGTGGTCCAACAGCCACATGCAGGATGGTGGGCTTCCACAGCTCAGGCATGGTTCTTGAAGATGCTGCCTTGGATGGGCTGGCAGGGTCATCACTACGGACACTGTCTAGTTCTGTGTTGGGGGCTTCTTCACACGGTGGCAACAGCTCCACTGCTCTGAGCTGAGGCCGCAGCTTTTGCATTCCTTGGCTCACTGGCAAGGCTCACCCAGTGCCTGTTTTGTGAGGAGTACCCTCAGTGTCCCATGGCCCTAGAAGTTAGTCTTCCGGGAATGTAGGGTCCCGTTCTCCAGCAGGGCAACTTCACTTGTATCATAAACCAAGCCTGTGGGAGCATGGACTTAAAACTTGCCTCAGCCTCTTCCAATGTGCAATTACTGCAGCGAGGACCCATTGAAAAACTGCCCAGCCCCCTCTCTGCCATCTGTCAATGGCTCTGAAGCTGGGGTCATGACAGAGGCTGAGCCGTAAAGTGATCTGCTTGCTGCTCTTTCTTTAAGAGAGCATTTCCTGTCCCAAACCCTCATCCCCCACGCCAGCCAGTCCAGTGCCTGCAGTGTGCACTGTCTGCCTTCTGCCCAGGACGTTTACAGTCTCCCCGCTTCTGTACAGGTAAACCCTCTGCAACTGTGGCCTGGAAAGAGCTGTACAATTCTGACCCCCCAAAGAAAAATTTACCATCAGTTTCATAATGAGAAAACCTTGCATTGCTGCTCAGATTGACAAGGAAGTGTCCCTGCCCTGTGGGGTTACTACAGTAGAATTCGTTTGCACACATTGTGGACCTAGTTTACAGTACTCAGCTGGCATCTGTGTCCCAGTTCCCACGCATTAACAGCAGTGGTGTGAGAACCACTACACTTAGCAGACTTTGACCATGAATTTCAAATCCTATTGAGTAGTGCAGGTCTTCATCCTCCTATATTATTCCTCTTCTAGAAAGCAATAACATTGTCACCCTCCCATAGATAAATAATGGTCATTACTTTTGTCACTGAAACTGTGAGAATATGATGGTTTGGTGGCCCTACCATTGTTCCATGGATGCCATCTGTATTAACAACGTGGGACTTGGGGGGTAGGTGGGAGATATGGTTAATCACAGCAGTAGAAGAGGCAAGAGAATCAGTGTCTCTTGCCCAGTTCCCTGAGTCCTAATCCTTGCAGCAGATACTAAGAGTCCTGGAAACACCTGTGCAGTCAGTGAGCTGTATTAGGAGAGGAACTTGGAGCCGAAAGCCCATGTGTTGGCAGACTGTCCTTTGGATCTCTCAAGGGCTACTCGGCATCTTCTAAAGCTTCCTGCAAATCTACTCTTTCCCGGAGTGGGGCTCTTGCTACCTGTTAGTACCATTTGCTTTACATTCTTTTCAAAATGGTTCAGCACAAGGACTATTAAGCCTCAGCTTGCAAGAGAGCAGAAGCACAAGAAATCCATAGGGAATTGTTTCCACAAAGTATAATTGCTCCTCCCAAAATAATTTTATTTGAATCTCTGTCCTATAGAAGTAATTATTTAACTTTGTGTTGTAGATCATTTGAAAATTTCTTTGTAATTCTATGCTTATCTTGCCAGAAAAAATATGCAAATGTTGATACACACACGCACACACACACAAATTCTGAAATGTCCTCAGAAGGCCACAAATAGAGCTTTGTCTCTCCAACTAAGATATTGCATCTAAAAGATTTTTCTCATGTTTGGCTTCTATTCTGTAACTGTGTAGTACTCTCAGGTTAAGTGTTTTGAGATATCCGAATGATAAATATGGGTACTAGAAATGAGTTTAGAACAAGTCATTCAAAATTCAGCCTGTTCCTCCTGTTTAGGTTCAGCAGCAGCAGCCCTGTGCAGTAATGATCCAGGCTCTTTCCCAGAGAGTTGGAAGTGCTCAGACGCGCCGATGCACAGATTTACCTCTGTCCACCCTCATGCAAAGAGAGGGGTGAGCACCTCGCAGGAACATGGTATTGGACCTCACTGCTGACTCAGCCATCTAATTCTAAGTTGCAGTTTATTTATTTATTTGCTCTTCCTTTCCTGCCATGACTGATTCTACAGGTAGACTTACAGAGAACCTCAAATACTCAATAAGTTTGCAGTAGGTTTACAGGTGTTCTGTTTGACAAATTATTTATTTTTCACTCAAGACTCAGGTGTCTTCCAGTTTAACATAGGCACCAAAATATTTTTTACCCCATTTGCAGTTGTAGGTCTTGCTATCAATACACGAAATATTTCACCATAAATATAATAGGGTTTCATATTGGTGCCTTCCAGTAAGAGTTGTCAGATATCAAGGAGAGCTCTTCTGTGATATCAATATTTCAAAAGCCATCAAAGGCACTTAAGGTCTTTCACTCTTAGCATTCATGCATAACTTTCCATTGCTGTTCTTAATGGTGGAAATATTATTTTTGGATTGCTATGTAGTTTTCTTCAGGATGAAACTTTTATGAGTGACTGATTACAAGGGATGCTTTGTCTTAAATTATAATAAAGAACATGGGCAGACTGATTCCCTCCTAGGATACCATCACACTCTATAATGTCATGGCAATGTGTAGGCACAATTTATACAATTATACAGAATAATAAATAAAAACGAAGAATGAGTAAGCTGTGAGTAGCAGTTAAGTTGAGTGTAATACATGCTCAACATAAGCATATTCATTCAAACATAAAATCACTTGGGGACATTCTGAGTGAATAAGGTGTAAAACAACAAGCTTTCTGACATCAGCTAATTCAATATTGTCTTGAAGATCAATTGAATTACTTTGAAAAGATTTAGTTTAATATAATTATATGCAATTCCAAAAAATTGAGGGGACAATATCCTGACAGCAAAGCACAAAACTGTGGAGTTAAATTACATCATTTAACTCAGTCAATAAAAGGAGAGGAAAGTGAGTTAAGATGTAGCTAAATGATTCCCCAGGAGTTTTTTCCTTTGCTGAAGATTCTACAATATCTATGAGCCTGATACATGATAGAAACTCCCAAAAGTTGGCTTCTTAGAAGCAAGAGCAGGAGTTGGCACTGGTCTTGAAATCTCAGATTCTCGGGCCAGCCTCAGCTGCTTCCTGTATCCCGGCTCTAGGAGAGCTCTTTGCCCCTTAGGCAGGAAGGAGATAGGGAAGTCTGGCGTAGAACGTGGAGCTTGTTTTGTAGCTGATCACTGGTCTCTACTGTGTTCCTGTGGTGACAACCTCAGGAACCTCCCACTGTGCTCTAAGGATCTTCTCCTCAGCTACCTCCGCTCCTCCTCCTAACAAGAGTATGTTCCAACCTCCAGAACCCAGACACACACTTTCGCATCTTGGCTCTTTGCTACATCAGTAAGTAATTTAGCTCCAGGTGCCTTCCTCATAACCAGGCCATGCCAGCCACATGTTGAGAAATTCAGGGTAAATAATAAACATGGTATAACACCAAATGTGATAGACATCGTTGCAGTGTCATGGAATTGCTTCTTTTTTGTGTATATTGCCTGGCTTTGCTCTCACCCATCAGGTATCTCTTTGTCATGGATTAAATGGTGACATCACTCCCAAATTCAAATGTTTCAATCCTGATCTCCATCACGTGATTAGGAGGTGTGGTCTGTGGAGGTGATTGGATCCTAAGGTTGAAGCCTTAGTGAGTGAAATTTATTAACTTTTCAAACAGACCCTGGAGAGCTCCCTCACTCTTTCCTCTCTCAGAGGCCTCAGCAGGAAGAGAGAAACGTAAGAAGCCAGGAACAGGTCTTCACCAGACACTAGACCTTACAGTGACTTGGTCTTGGACTTCTCAGTTACCAAAACTGTAAGGAGAAAATGTCTGCTTCTCTGCTGAAGCCGCTCAGCTGATGATATTCTGTAATAGCATGCTAAATAGGCTAAGACACTTTTCCCAAGATGTTAAGGACAAGACTGCGCTGGACAGAGGGTAACATCCTCTTGCAGTCACATGTGCTGAGATGTCCTTTTAAGTAAGAAAGATTAGCATCATCCTTCTGAGGTGTGCAGTACACGTAGTGTGTGCTTCTGACACTCTATGTGCCAAGGATCAAGGGAGGCAGGATACCAAGACAAAAGGCACACATGTGCTATCTGGTTCCATGGTGCTGGAGACTCCTTCCAGGGATTCTGTCTAGGTTTTTATTGTGCTGGACAAAGAATTGGATAAAACAAGTGCAAAAGGTATGGAGGTTTTACATTTATTAAAGTTAGGAAAAGAAACATGCTCTGCAGAGTGAGTGTAGGGCAATTAGGAGGAGGGAAGGAAGTTCACTCTGATGGATGACAGCAATGGCTGTGAAAGAGCACAGGGGCAAAGAGCTTCGTATGTCCCACCCTCAGGCTGATGTCATCCTATCAAAACCCTGGTTGAGTTCTCATGAGAAGAACTGAAGGTAGCTTTTTCTGATTGGTGCCAGGTACAAGGCTTAGGTGAGCATATCCTAGATCTCTGACTCACAGGGCACACCCACTTGCCAAGCCATTTTGCCATGCCCTAATCTTCTGCTTCACTCAGGCGGGATACACAAGCACAAATAGTGCTTCAACATTTCACTTAAGAGATCCAAAGTATTTTCATTTATTCTAAAATGAGTGTGAGAGGATCTCTCTCTGTCTCTCTCTCTGTGACTGTCTCTGTCTCTGCCCCTCTCTTTCTCTCTCCCTCTCATTCTCCCTCCACTTCTGTAATCCTGGGTTTCACTCTGAGCCTCCTTCTTTGGGGTCAGGATTCCAGACATGAACCAGAAGCCCCAGATCTTAACCTCTACAGGGAAGTTCTCTTCTCCTTTTGCCCCTTTAGTCCACCTTTGGTCCACCTTTGACTGAAAAGTTACTTCACTTTTTGTTTTGAGCTCTTCCGGTAAACCCATACTGTCCTGTAGGGTGGATCCTAGGGTTCCACGCCACATTATGTAATATATATATATGGATTGTGCCTGACTCCCAAAGCAAAATGTCTACTCAAAATGACTTCTCAAGTGGTAGGAAATAGAGATTCAGGAATAGAAATGGACACTACTACATTAGATTCATGAATTGTCTGCATTTTCTGAAGGATCATTTGATCCAAATTAAATACAAAAGAAAGCATGTATTTAAAGTCTGGCAGTTTAGATATAGCTTGCATTCCTGATGTCTGGGGAAGGTCCTAGCTTCACATAGTCTGACAGCTAACTACAAACCATAAATGAATGCTGAGGTCTAATGCTTTGTGAAATGAAAATGTTGGAATTTCATTCACTCAGAGCACAAAATGGAGAATATCTTAAATGAATTAATACCTTCAACCAGAGAGGTGCTACAGAACTGTGTTAAAATTGATATTCTTTATATTACATGTACACCAGTTTCCCATTATTTGCTATGACATGTTATGAAATGAAAAACTATAATTCAGGGAAGCTGTCATTGATTTAAAAGATTATTTTATTTGTATAATATTGGTGTCATATATATAAATCAGAAGAAAAATATTAAAACTAGCATTCTGTTGTGTTACAGTTGCTAATATTTCTTCATTTAAAATCCTATTAATTTCTAACATATGTATTTGTGTGAGGTTTAATAAATTCAACTTCACTTTCACTTTTACTTTTGCAATTATTTTTACCTTCGATTTTAATAAAAGTCCTTAGTCACTTAGGAAATAAAAAACAGAACAGTAGACCAGAACTACTATATCTAAATGCTGTAATTAGCACATAGGACTGAGTGCCACTTACTTCTTGTTTAGAGCAGTTCTGCTTATACACCACATTCCGATTTATATCTTTATTTTCCTTCTGCTTTATAGCTACCTGAAATCTGAATAGGTGAATTCATAGAAATTGGTTTATCAAATGACTCTTATGGTTACATTATGCAGCCTCATTTGAAATCAGAAAAATATCACCCCTAGGAAGCCAAAAGAACTCACTAATTTATGTGGAAAGTTAATAGCAGAGTGAAAGTTAAGGTTCTCTTTTTCTCTGCCTTTGTATCTTCTGGAAAAGATGTGCATAATCCTGATATATCTTTCTCCCGTGTGCCACAACCAGCTCTAACATAGTACAAATGTAAGAACCAAAAACTGATGCTGAGTTGAGGAGGACTGAAATAGTCATCTTGTTATGAGATAAATAGAAGATGGATAGACAGACAGACAGATTATGACTCAGCCATAAAGTAGAATGAAGCTGTCATTTGCAGGAGCACTGACGGAACTGGAGAACATCATGTTAAGTGGGATAAGCCAGGAAGAGAGAGACAAATACCTCCTGCTCTCCCTCACATGTGGAAGCTCATAGAGTGGTAGAAGGCCCAATGGGCGTGGTCAGAGGCTGTGAGAGGAGAGATGAAGGGAGGTGGGTAATGAGCAAGAAGACACAGTCAGATAGGAAGCATGACTTCTACAGGTCACCTTCACAGCGAGGCCACTAAATGTCATACAGAGAGCTAGAAGAAAGGAGTCCAAAGATTCCCAGCACATAGAAATGTAAGGAGCGGCACGTCCCCTGGTGCGATCCTTACACACTGTGTACATGCACGGCATTCTCATATTCAGCCCCTGATGGATATGTACACCTAAAACATCCAAATTTGCCACAGTATTTATTCTCTACTTGGAAACTTAGAAAATGCTAAGTACCTCTCCTTTTGTTAAAAACAGATGTACAGGGCTGGGGATATAGCTCAGTGGAATAAGCGCCTGCCTAGCAAGCGCAGGGTCCTGAGTTCAATCCCCAGTACCGCAAAAAAAAAAAAAAAAAAAAAAAAACAGATGTACACTGTTAGGCAATTTTCCTAATATCGTTTCATTGTTAAATACTTGTAATCATTCTATACTCAGGATTCAGTGCATTGCACTGATTAGTGAATACTCAATAAATATGTATTGAAGAAATAAAATATTTATCTGTGCTAGATTGAGGCCCCTAGAGACAGACTCTGGGGAGAGGATGAGCTCAGTGCTGCTGGCGAAGGCTATGGGGTGACATCTCAGGCAGGGAAGACAGAGCTGGCTGAGGCCTGAGCCAATCCTCCGGGGAGCTCTTGAGTCAAGAAGCTGTATCCTGGATGCCTCACAGAGAGGCAGGGTGTCCAGGATCTCTTATCTGTCTAAGTGATTTTCCTAGGATCGCCATTAGGAAGGACTGCATGGCAAGCAGCAGTGATTTGTACACTGGAGGCAGCCATCAGCCACCTGCAGCAATACCACCTCTGTCTGGGATGGGCAAACTGGTCCTGGATAGGGGACCTGGCTGTGGTGCCATAGTGAAATCAGTGTGATCAACACATTCAGTAAATAGTTAAAATTTTCTTTAAAAAATTATAACAGTAAAAGACAAAGGGCCCTTAAACTCCCTCAAAATATTCCCATTCCTTCTAGAAACCCTTTCCTCAGTGTTCTTGCCACTCCTGAAGCAGCTCTGGAAGTCTGCTTTCGTGAGTGTCTTGCATCGTGCCATGGTGGCCACCTGGATGTCCTAATGTGATTCAAATTATTTATTCTTCATGGTCATTTTGACTTTGGGAAAGAGCCAGAGGTGCCTGACACCAGGTGCCAGGAATGAGGAGGAGAAGGACACAGTGACGTGTTTATGAGCCTGCTTCCCTTTGGACGGCACTCGCCTGAAGCTTTCCTCAGATTTTCTTCCTTTTATCTTCTATCACTCATTGTGGACACCCTCACAAAAAAGCTCTCCCAGACCTGCTTTGGGAAGTGGCAAGAATGATGGAATGAGGGTGTTTAGAGAGAGAGGGTGGGCTGTCAAGGGGATTAAAGCAACATGTCTCTTGCTGTAATATACATTTTAACTTAGACCTTCATCATATGTATTGTTCCTTAACTTTATTTGGTACATGTTTAAACAGTTTTTAAATAAAGAAAATGCAAAATAAAATGCACAAAATCAGCAGCCCTCCACCCCAATTCACTTTCTGAAATGAAGGAGTGAGATCCATTTGAGAAAGTAGCTTCCCCTGAAGGACCGCAGGAAGCAGCTGTAAAGGATCCTTAGTCTGTCTCTGTGGTCCTCTTCATGGGTTCCTGTGAGTCTGCTGTCACATCTTGCTCTCCAGTGCTACCACAATGTGCTCGAGATATTCATGAATCCGTTGCTACAATGATGAAATCGTTACATGTCTCTGAGAAGAATGCTTATTATTACTCTCATTTTCCGGATCAGGAAATTAAGATTCAATTCATCTAAGGTTTTAAAGAAGCAACAGGGCTAAATAAGCAATCACAGTTTGATAATGCAAATTCCTTTTCTTTACATTACTTCCTCCTTGCTTCTGAATAACTCCCATTCTCCAGCTCTTCTTAACGAGATGGATAAAAATAGGTGCCTGTCCTAAGGAGTTTGATCTCGAGAAGGTGGTTCATGAGAAAGTTCAGTGAATGCAACCTGCTCTTGGGGTCTCCGTGCCTTTGTGCTGACTTTCTGAAGGGCACATTTTTGCCCTTAGCACTATGATGTTAAGGTTCGTTCTGCTTTTTATTACAGCTGATGTGATTCTCACAGTCAAACATCACTTACTCAGATCAGTGTAATGTTACCTTTAGTCTGGGGCTGGGTTTAGCATATATTTATCCCCTAAAGTTTACCATCTTTCAAAATTACTTCAATTAAAGCAGAACATAAATGCTACAATAAAACTGTTTGGTGAAAGGCATACAAGGCTAGGGTATAGTGGATGTAATGCTTTATTCTTTAACATAATAATTTACCCTTAAAAACTTTCATTAAGATAAAACTCTCTCACTGGGTGCGGTGGTTCACACCTCTGGTCCCAGCACTCAGGAGACTAAAGCAGGAACATTACAAGTTTGAGGCCAGCCTGGGATACATAGGGAGACCTATCTCAAAATGTACATACATATATACATAAAACTCTCTCTCCAACACTACCTCCTTCCTCTTTCTTTACTTTGTTACTTTTTTCTCTGTCTTAAGAGTTGGAAAAGGAGGGCATATAAAGAATAAAGGAGACTTATAAACCTCCTACCGTGGAAATTCAATCAGATCTCCCTTCCTTGAGCTTTCTGGGGAAGTGCAAGTGCACCCTTTCAGTAACAGAAGGAAAGCTGAAACGTCAGGGAGCCGCATGCTTCTCAGGGGAGTTTCATGTTCCACTGGTGTGTAGACCACAGGGGACATAAATTAATTTAGCACCCCTTTCTTGGAGACCCAAAGTGTGAGCCTTGCCATTCTTCGAAAAGGTAAGCTTGTCATGGGTAAAGATAGTTATAAATTTCTTTTTCATTTAACTATTATACTGTACAAAGTGTGGAGTAGAATGCAAATAAATACAGAGTCCTGGGCTCATTTCCAATCGAGTCTTTGATAGTCCTGGCCAATCACCATGAGCATCCACTCTTTTTAGATCCCTGGAAACAGAAGAATCTTTATTTTCCTAATAGTAGCTATTGGCACACCTCCATAGAAGAGGGGATGTTGGACAAAAGCATGTTGACAAGTACATCTATGGTCTAGTGATGGTGATGTATTCGGGATTTTTCTAGTTTCTTGTAGCCAGGGACACCCAAACACCATGCATTTCCTGTTAAATCCACTTTTTGAATTACAGTGTGAGGCTTCACAGGATTGGTTAGTCTTGACTCTAGCAGGAAGCAATAAATAAGCCAATATCAGAAACGATTCCCAGGCAGCTCACTTGAAAAGCCAGTCAAGGGTTAAGTCATGTTGGAATCATTGGTAGACTGAAATGAGAAAGAAAGCCCTTGCCTCAGAATCCTTCTGCAGAATGCCACCTGTACCAGCTAGCAAGAGAGAGAGCAGAGATGGGAGGCAGGACAGATGGGGGAGGCTAAACCAGTAGCCAACAACCATGCCCTGCTGTATCCAGGCAAGCGTCTTAAACCTTGGCAGGAAGGGAGTTGGCCATGACTGATACTTGGCCTCTTGGATCTGAAGTCTGGAACTCCTAAGCTAATGGCTGTTTCTTAAATTGTGAGTAAACTCATGCCAATGAGGCAAAGCAGGGAGCTCTGTGCTTGTCCTGTTTCAGCTCTAACATCTAAAGCACTTGGAGGCTGTGATTTGCCTCCTATGGTGAGAAACACAGAATAAGTGAAAAATGGATGACTTTTTCCAGACACATCAGAGCACAGATGTTTCAAGATGAATCACCACCTGAGGTGTGAAGGCAGAGGTGACTGCAGAGTGACATCCTAGCTGCTTGCTGGGGTCGAGTCTCAGGGCCACCCACAGTGAGGACACTTGAGGAGCAACTTGCAGTCCTTGCTGGGGTCTGAGCATGGGCTGGCATGGGTGAGAAATTCAGTTGAGTTGGGAGCATGGTTAAGGGGCCTGGCTCATACGGGCATGGGTTTCTGCCGAGAGCACCAGCAGACCTTGGTGTGGAGAGCCAAGGAACATGGTCACTGGGCCAGGGAGAGAGGAAGAAGTTGAGCTCCGGGAAGCGCACCCAGAGTGATCTCCATAACAGCACAGGCTCTAGTACCTGGTATCAATTGCAGAAAAAGCTGTGTTCACTGCTGCTCACTCCAGCTTTCTCCTTTCACCACCAAAGCTAAGCAAGCAGCCCTGAGCCTGGGGAGCCTGAAGTCACAACCAGAGACCCAGAAGCATGGAAGGCCATGATTCAAACCTAGGATGAGAAATCCTTTCTTCCCCCTCATACCCCACCTGGATGTGGTTCCAGTATCCTGACAGCTGACTGGAGACCAAAGGGCTTCCAGAGAGAGACAGAGAAAGAGAGACAGACAGAGGGAGAGAGAGAGAGAGAGAGAGAGAGGACACTGCATGTGAGGACTCCTTAGGAGACCTGAAAACTAGCAGGAAGGCAACAACAACAGCTTGATGCCTCTTGTAGCTATAGGTATAATAAACATGGAACATATTATAGCTCCTAGTCAGATTAACTAGAAGCCATAACATAAAATCCACAGTAATGGTGAACTCCCTTCCATCCCTGTCAACTAATACATGTCCAGCTTTCAAAAGAAAATTTACAAATTCAGGATAAATGAAAGTAAAAGAATATGAGAGTCCAAGCAGGCTCAGAAGTTGACTGAAGTGTAACGCCTGCCGATGCTGGCAGACAGGATACTCAGAAATGGCTGGGACTAATGTGTGGAAGGTTTCAGTGGGGAAAGTAGCTGTGAAAAATAAATGCGAGTTGGTCCTGGAGAAGGGAAGAGCACCCTTCACTTATCATCTCCCCCCATCCCCCGTCACAGCCAGTGGGGCTGCGGTGGGGGTCACAGAATCGAGGACAGAAGCTTTGCAGAATTAATCCCAGAGAGATCAAAGGGGCAAAGGTGGGCAGAATGTCCAGGAACAGCAGCATAATTTCCAAGGCCAACAGAGATGCAATCAGTGTACCAAAAGGAGAAGCTCGGGAGAGTAGAGAATACACACAGGAGAATTGGTCTGGATCAGTGGCTATACTAACGAACAGATGCAAAACAATGCTTCAGGAGGCCAAGAACTCAAAGCAGGAAGAGATCAGAAATCATCTCCAAAAATATAAAGAAAGAGAAAAATAAGATAGATAATAAAAAAAAAAAAACATGGAAGTAGATCTTTAGCAAAATGGAAGGGGACCAAGGGATGGAATTGAGGTGTGTTGTACATGGGTACCAAATGCCCACAAGGAATCATCTACTTCAAGACCAGCCTTATAAAAATAAATGTTAATTAATTTAAAAAGAAAACTTCCAGTCATAGTATTTGTCAGGCTTTGTCAGGCAACAAAAGTATTAAAAGAAAATATATATTTTAATCTGCTCTACTTAATGATGCAAAATAATGATTTCCATAATAATGAGTCCACTAAAACACTTCAAATGTTGAAAAACCAACAAACTACAAAGAAGATCATAGTGATGTACAGTGTACATGTACTAAAATTATTTTAAAGATTAAAACATAATAATTCAAAGGTTGAAGAGGAAATAGTGACAAAATACAATTCTACATCTAGTGAAATTAATCTTCTACAAAGGAGGAAAAATAAAGTTTCTTAGACAAAGAAGACTGACTCATAGGGAAGCAATATGAAAACTTGTTCTGGAGAAGGAAAGTTATATGAATCTAACCGTAGAGCTACAGAAGGTATGAAGAGAATCAAAGCACGAAATGAATGGAAAATAAAGCATTTAATTTCTCCCAATATTTGAATCTATTTTTAATCGTACTAAAATGCCTGTTCTACAAAA
Organism: Dinomys branickii; assembly: GCA_004027595.1. Lineage (NCBI taxonomy): Eukaryota > Metazoa > Chordata > Mammalia > Rodentia > Dinomyidae > Dinomys > Dinomys branickii. The sequence goes on from PVLD010021800.1 coordinate 23,572, forward strand.
TTTGCCACTCTAATTGTATGTGACCCATCCGTACACTCTTCAACTTGATTCTCTACCTCTCCTGGATAGCAATGGTGTGAAGACTGACTAAGCCCTATAGTGTCATTCAGGTAAGTGTGCTGGCATTTGTTAACAATTATAATGGGAACGTGGAGGCAAGTGTTGCTAGATTTTTCAAAATAAATATTATTGGTGTGGTAAGAGATGCCAAAAATAATCGTGTAGTACAGGTGCAGGCCTGGTACATATTGACTCACCTTTATCAGTAATCAATTTAAATGTAAAATTCCAAATAAATCTTCCAGGAGACAGAGACTGTCAAAGTTAATATGAAAAATGACTCAGTGATGTTTGTTTACAAGAAAGTCCCTATTTTTTAAAAACAGAGTTTAAAAAACTTTTATGTTTTTAAAAAATGAAGTTTAGAAGCAAAAGGACATACCTTGTTGATGACAATACAAAATTAGAGCAGAATAGACCTCCGGGAAGATGGCGATCAGGTGAGCGGCAGAGGGAAACTCTCCCAGACACCAATCTTTCGCGCACGGGTGCCGGGTGCACGGCTGCGAAATTCCAACTGAATGTGTTGCTCTGCGCTGCCTGAGCATGAACGGGTTGGCTGGATACACCGCAGCGAGAAGTGGACAGCCCTGAGAGCTGGGTGCCTGAGGCGATCGGCACTATGCGCGAGCTGCGGCTCGGCCGAGGCCCGCATACCACCTGGTGCGATCGCATCGGGACGGACCCTCCCATCTCCCGAACCTGAACGGCTCGCAGGTGGCTACGCACAGGAATTTTTGGAGGCGGCGGAGCAGAGCAAACTCGGAGAACGCACTCCTCGAGCAGACTGAGCTAATCCGCGCAACACACCGGGATCCTGCTCAGAGCCCCACCCCCGCAGCCAGCGGCATCCTTGGCCTGAGAGTGGGCACTGCGGCGGCTGTGGTTGGTGGCTCCTGCGAGAACGCCCAGGAGGCGGAGAAGTGCCGGGGAGCACCACAATCTTCTGCTGGCACGGATTTCGTAACAGGTGAGCCGAGCGAGCACCGCAACAGGATTTCTGAGTAGGGAAGAAGCTCGACCCAAGGAGATACATCTGAGAAGCATTCCTGCCTGCACGATCCCAAGGTGAGTTGATTGGGCACACTGACCGAGTTTTTGGAGTTGGGGAGAAACTCTGCCCAGCGAGGGACATCTGAGCAGCACTTCTGACTGCGCTGTCCCCAGGACGGAAGAGCTGGCTGGGCGCTCCGACGGGATTTTTGAATGGGGGAGGAGCTCCACCCAGGGAGGAACACCTGAGCGGCCCCCTGCCTGCAAGGTCCCTGGGGCAGCGAGCTCTTTATGCACTCCAGCCAGGTCTTGAGGTAGGGAACAGCGAGGTCCACAAAGCAGCATTTGAGTAGCCTCTTAAGCAGATCTCTCAACAGAAAGCTTAAGGGACATTCTCCCAAAGAGAAGGAGTCATTGGAGCAGCCTCTGCAGCAGAACTTTGCCTGCTGAACTGCCTGGGGAATTTATAGCTCAACATTTTGAATCTCATACCCAAAAATGGGAAAACAGAGGAGCAAAACACAGTCTCAGAACTCAACCCCACCCAGAACAAGTTCTGAATGCGAGGATACAGGGGAACCAGGAAGCCACATACCTGCAAGTTATGAAATGATTGCATCCGAAATGAAACAACTCCAACAGGCCATAAAAGAGCTTAAAGCAGAAATAAGCCACATACCTGCAATAATCTCTCAGACAAAAAATGAACAGAAAACAATAATGGAAGAAATGTTCCACACACATAGAGAAGAAATAGAAAAAGATTAGAAGAAAATAGGAAACAAATGGAAACGTTACAAGAGCAAATTAGGAATGAATTAACAAGAATGAAACAGGTCCGAAGAGAATGCCAGGATTTGAAAACTTGCACTGAAAGCTTGCAAAACCGCTTAAGTGAAACCAAAGATAGAATTTCAGGACTTGAAGACAGCATGGCAGCTTATGAGCATGAAAGGAAGAATCTCATATCATCAAAGACACAAGAAGAGTCAATCCAACAGCTGCAAGATGAGGCAAAAGGTAACAATATTCGAATTATAGGAGTGTGTGAAACAGCAGGAGATCTCACAAACGATATAAAAGGAATATTTGATGAAATAATAGCAGAAAATTTCCCAAACAAGGTAAAAGATACTGAAGTTCAGTTAATCCAGGCATATAGAACCCCAACGATCCATAACCCAAAGAAAAACACACACAGACATATAATAGTCAAGATCTCAGATATCCAGCAAAAGAACACAATATTAAAAGCTGCTAGAGAAATGACACAGCTCACCTATGAAGGAAAGCCCATCAGAATCACAGTAGACTTCTCAACAGAAACCATGAAATCAAGAAGAGCTTGGAACAAGGTATTACACATTCTGAGACAAAACAACTTCCAACCCAGACTGATGTATCCTGCAAAACTATCCCTCAAATTCAACGGAGAAATAAAATATTTTCACGACAAAGAACAACTGAAGAACTTCATGTGCGCCAAACCAGCACTGCAAACAGCACTAAAAGATATTCTAGACAGAGAAAAAAGAGACCACAATTCCAAGAACAACATTAGAAATAACTCCCTAAACAGAACAAGCAAGTAAACAGTCAGCAAAAGAAGGAAAAAACAAGTAAATAACACGACTAGAATAAGCCAACATATAACCATGATAACCATTAATGTATATGGCCTCAATTCAAAAGTCAAAAGGAAAAGACTGGAAGAGTGGATTAAGGACCACAATCCAACGATATGCTGTATACAGGAAACACATTTTACTCAAAAGGAAATCCACATGTTGAAAGTTAAAGGTTGGAAAATAATTCTCCATGCAACAGGCCCCCAGAAAAAAGCAGGGGTAGCTATTATGTTTGCAAACAATGTAAACTTCAAACCAAAAACATTCAAAAGAGACAAACAAGGCCATTACATTCTAGTTAGGGGAAAGCTGCAAGAGGAAGAGGTAACAATCCTAAACATTTATGCACCAAACCATGGAGCACCTAACTTTACAAGTCAAATCTTAACAGATGTAAAAAATGAAATAACTAATAACACTATTGTAATAGGGGACCTAAATACCCCTCTGACGCAAAGAGACACGTCAACTGGACAGAAACTCAGCAAAGAAATAATAGCCCTGAACCAAAAGTGTGAACAAATGGACTTAGTAGATGTATATAGAGTGTTCCAACCCACAACATCAGAATACACATTTTTCTCAGCTTCACATGGGTCTTTCTCCAAAATAGACCACATTCTGGCCCATAGAGCTTATCTACCTAAGTGCAAAAGAATTCAAATTATCCCATGCATATTATCTGAACAGAGTGCAATGAAATTGGAAATTAATGACAAAGAGAACTCCAGAAACCACATAAACACTTGGAAATTACAGAACAACCTCTTTAATAACCAATGGGTCACACAAGAAGTTAAAGAAGAAATTAAAAACTACCTACAAATAAATGAAAACGCAAGTACAACCTACCAAAATCTGTGGGATACAATGAAAGCAGTCCTCAGAGGGAAATTTATAGCAATGAACTCATATACAAAGTAAATAGAAAGAGAGCAAATAAATAAGCTAATGATACACGTCAAACTCTTAGAAAAAGAGTAACAAGCCAAACCAAGAGCCCAAAGAAGGGAGGAGATTATAAAACTCAAGGCAGAAATTAATGCAATAGAGATGAAGAAAACTCTACAAAAAATTAGTGAATCAAAGAGTTGGTTCTTTGAAAGAAGGAATAAAATTGATAAACCCCAAGCCAACCTTATCAAAAAAAGAAGGGAAAGATCTCAAATTCATACAATAAGGAATGAAAAGGAGGAAGTTATTACAGATCCAAAAGAAGTACAAAAGATCCTTAATACCTACTTTGAAAATCTGTATTCCCATAGGATAGAAAATACAGAAGAAATGGACAGATTCCTAGAAAGGTACAAATTGCCAAAATTGAATCAGGAAGACGTAAAAATTCTGAACAACCCAATATCAATAAATGAGATTGAAAACGTTATTAAAAACTTACCAACAAAGAAAAGCCCAGGACCTGATGGATTCACAGCAGAATTCTATAAAACATTTAGAGAAGATCTAATGCCAACACTCCTCAAACTCTTCAATGAAATCGAAAATGAAGCAACTCTCCCCAACACATTTCTGGAAGCAAGTATTATACTGATACCAAAAGCAGAGAGGGACCCAACCAAGAAAGAGAGTTACAGGCCAATATCTCTAATGAACATAGATGCACATATACTCAACAAAATATTGGCAAATAGTTTAGGGGGAATCATAAGGAAAATTATACACGACGATCAGGTAGGATTCATTCCAGGAGTGCAGGGATGGTTCAATATGTGCAAATCAATTAATGTAATACACTATATCAATATAGTCAAATACAAAAACCACATTATCATCTCAATAGATGCAGAGAAGCCTTTTGATAAAGTCCAACATGCATTCATGTTAAAAACCTTAGAAAAAATAAGAATAGATGACATCTACCTCAATCTGATCAAAGCCATCTATAACAAACCAACAGCAAACATCATGCTAAATGGACATAAACTGAAAACTTTCACTTTAAAGTCAGGAACAAGACAAGGATGTCCATTGTAACCACTCCTATTCAACATAGTTCTGGAAGCACTAGCCAGAGCAATCAGACAAGAGAGAGAAATAAAAGGAATAAGGATAGGAAAGGAAGAAATCAAACTATCACTATTTGCAGATGACATGATACTATACATTGAGGACCCAAAAAACTCCACAAGAAAACTCCTGGAATTAATTGACAAATTCAGCAGCGTAGCCGGATACAAAGTCAACACCCAAAAATCAATAGCATTCCTATACACGAACAACAAACAGACTGAGAGAGAAATCGAGGAAACCATACCCTTTAAAATAGCAAGCAAGCAATTGAAATACTTAGGAATCAATCTAACAAAGAATGTGAAAGATTTATTCAGTGAAAACTACAGTACTCTGTAAAAGGAGATCGAAGAAGATTTCAATAAATGGAAAAACATACCCTGCTCATGGTTAGGAAGAACTAACATTGTGAAAATGGCCATACTACCAAAACTGGTGTACAGATTCAATGCCATTCCCATTAAACTACCATTAGCATATCTCACAGATCTAGAGAAAATGTGACTCAAATTCATCTGGAACCAGAAGAGACCCAGAATAGCAAAAGCAATCCTGGGCAATAAGGACAAGTCAGGTGGAATCACAATCCCTCACCTGAAATTATACTACAAAGCTACTCTAATAAAATCAACCTGGTACTGATGAAAAAACAGACCTGAGGATCAATGGAACAGACTGGAAGATGCAACCACAGCAAAAAACGCACTCAGCTACCTAATATTTGACAAAGGAGCCAACCAAACTCACTGGAAAAAGAAGGCCTGTTTAATAAATGTTGCTGGAAAAACTGGCTTGCCTCTTGCCAAAAACTGAAAATAGATCCCAGTCTATCACCATGCACCAAACTCAGGTCAAAATGGATCATAGATCTCAACATTAAAACAGAAACTCTAAATCTATTGGAAGAGAAAGTAGGTAAAAATCTTGAAGACATAGGAGTAGGCAGAGAGTTCATGAACAAAAATGAAACTGGAAGGGAAACACTTCAAAGAATCAATAATTGGGACCTCACCCTTCTGAAAAGTTTTTGTACATCTAAAGAAATCACCAGCAAAGTAAAAAGAAAACCCACAAATTGGGAAAAAATGCTAGCTGGCTATCCCTCAGACAAAGGAAGCATGAGGTCAAAGGCTGTGTGTTATAGTTACTTTCCTATCATCGCTGTGACAAAATACCAAAAGTTAAGGGGGAGTAGTTAATTTAGCTCATAGTTTGTAGAGACTTCATCTGTAGTCTGCTGGCTCCAAGGCAGGTGGCATCACAGAGGAGAAACCGTGCATGGTAGGCTGAAGAAAGCAAAACAACTATAGGTAAACACAGCACTTCCTATCCATTTTATCTTTTCCAGGTTATTTAGGGCAGATAGCACTCACACCCTTAATCTAGTGCATCACACCATCAATTCATCCCAGGGTCACACACTCTACATGCAGCCACCTCTGGAAAAGCCCTACCTATGACCCCACATGGCTTTGGCGAGGTATCTAGACATAAGCCATAACAGTGTATAAAGAGAATCGTACTCTATAACACCAATCTTACATTTGGTAAGATTGGATCATATTTTAAAAAGTGATTGAGGTAATCCATCACATTCCAGGATAGAGCGCTGGCTATGAGAGAGGAACACCATTGTGTGAGAAATGCATGCAACAACGCCACTGAATATGGCGGGAGAATATGCTGATTCAAACAACCTTGAATGTGCATGTTTTGTAGGCAAAAACAGCTGCCTATGAACACTACCCCTGAGCTAATGAAATTGTTTTCTAGAGTTTAAAGGTTAACAATTCTAGCACTGGTTTTAAAGACAAGGCTAGAGAAATGGAACAGGTACATATATTGTTGAGTTCTCTTCTGCAATAGAAATTAATAGGTAGAACATACAAAGAACTAAAAAACATGTACCTGTCCATATTCAAAGACCCAATCCAGAAATGGGCATCTGAGATTAATACACAATTCTCAGACAAAGAAATGCAAATGGCAAATAAATATATGAGAAAATGTTCCACATCCTTAGTCATTCGAGAAATGCAAATAAAAACAACATCGAGATTTCATCTCACTCCAGTAAGACTGGCCAGTATGAAAAACTCATCCAATAACAAATGCTGGCGAGGCTGTGGAGAAATAGGGACTCTATTACACTGCTGGTGGGAATGCAGACTGGTGCAACCACCGTGGAGAGCAGTTTGGAGATTTCTCAGCAAACTAGGTCTAGAGGTTCCATTCAAACCAGCTATTCCCCTTCTGGGTATTTTCCCAGAAGATCTGAAAACATCATATCACTCTGATATATGTGCACCCATGTTTATAGCAGCACAATTTGTAATAGCTAAAATGTGGAAGCAACCCAAGTGTCCATCCACAGAAGACTGG
>PVLD010021801.1:0-30659 GCA_004027595.1 Dinomys branickii
TTTGCTGACTGTTTAATTATTTGTTCTGTTTAGGGAGTTATTTCTATAGCTGTTCTTGGGATTGTGGTCTATTTTTTCTTTGTCTAGAATATCTTTTAGTGCTTTTTCCAATGCTGGTTTGGCACTCATGAATTTCTTCAGTTGTTCTTTGTCGTGGAAATATTTTATTTCTCCATTGAATTTGAGGGATAATTTTGCAAGATACATGAGTCTGGGTTGGAAGTTGTTTTGTCTTAGAATCTGTAGTATCTCGCTCCAAGCTCTTCTTGCTTTCATGGTTTCCGTTGAGAAATCTGCTGTGATTCTGATGGGTTTTCCTTTATAGGTGATCTGTTTCTCAATATCTTTTTGTGGTACATTATACTTTGTTTATACATCACTGTAATTTTTGCTGGTTGTACAGAACGATATTTTAGTCTTATGTTCTGTTATACACTACAGTGCTGCAAGTAAGAGTTAGGTAAATCACCCAGTTCTGGTGGCATACTCCTATAATCCCAGCACTCAGAAAGCTGAGGCTGAGAATCTAGAGTTCAAGGCTACATAGTAAGAACCTGTCTCAAAAAGAAAACAAACAAAAAACCCAAAACAATTCAGAGCCTTACCCTTGAAGAAATAAGGAAGCTTCTATTTTATTCCTGGGATCACTGAGCTGCCTCCTGAGTGCTGGGATCACAGGCTTGCACCACCTCGCCTTGCTAAGGCTCTGGATTGTAATGGCATCACTTCTGCCACCTTGTGGTAGGTGAAGACTGAGTACAGAATCAAGAGGAAGAAAAATAAATTCCACTTGATGGTAAAAGTGAGAAAGAATTTGCAGCTATCTATAGTTCACTATACAATCTGCCCTCTGGCCCCAAGGTATTTACATTTCTCCTCTAGGCAAAATGTAGTCATTTTCCTTCATGACATACCCCAGTCCCGTTAAATCAGGAATTGGCAGATTTTTCCAATAAGGAGCCAGGTAGTAAACACTGTTTGACTTTGTAAATACTAAGGCCTGAGACACTCCCCTCTGCCATGCAGTAGAAAAGCAAATGTGCGGCTGGGTTCTACTACTAGTCTACAGTAGATCAGGTTTGACTCCTGGGAAGTAGATTGTTTATCTCTACATTCAGGTTTGAGTCTTAAAGTCCAGGATCTTGATATCTTAGTCAGGTGTAAATATGACTTAAACCAATGACTCTTTGAATCTGAAGACTGAAATAAAGAAAAAACTTACCTTCATCCAAATAGCAGAATAGGAAAACTATTCAAAAAGGAGGAAGCCCCTGCAGTGCTGGCCAATTGCAGTTCAGAATTCCACTAAGAATATGTTCTGAAATGTATCATGAGCGTCCTGTTCCTTGAAAGTGTCACTCAGCGACTCTCAACTCTGCCCTTGACTCTCCCCCTCTCAGAATCATTCTTTTCCATAAAGAGTATGTTTATATGAGTACAATCTTTGTCATCTTCTTACCTAACCATAGTAAGTTAGAAGCCAAAAGTCTTCTTTTTTGAGCAGTTTATCTCTTTTAACTTAAACTAGTGTGATTCCTTTTTAAAACTTTATGATTTTCTCCACCCTTATTTCGACAAAAGCCATTCCATGTTACTTTACAAAATGGTCTCTTTTTGACTTTGGGCTAAATGGAAATGCTATTAAGGAAAAATGCCCACTTCAGATGGGCCTTCTGCCACAGATTTTTGTTTTATCTTTTTGAGACAGAGTCTCACTGTGCAGTTCAGACTGGCCTTGAACTCACTGAGTAGCCTAGGCTGGCCTCAAACTCCCAGCACCCTCCTGCCAGCTCAGCCACAGTTTTGATGTGTTCTTATCTGCACTGACTCTCTTGATGACCTATTAATTTCTATCTAATTTAGCTCAGTAATAAAGCCCTTGAAGCTTTTGCCTGAGGCTATTCTGATTTAATCATTATCTTCAGCCACTTACCATTTTTTCCCACTTATCATTTTGAGCATTCTTTCTCTGCAAATTCTGAGAATGGAAAATAGTTTTATTTTCAAACCCAGCAAGACCTGGGTCTCTCATATTCAAATTATGGTTTTTTTAAAAACTATGTACTTAAATGTTTCATGAAAATAATTCACTTTTAATCCATCTTACTCTTCCCATGTTATTGTAGAAGCCAGTTGGGATCCAAGCATGCCCATGACTATAATCCCAGAATGGGAGACTGAGGTAGGAGGATCACTGCAAATTCAAGGCCAGCCTGAACTACGTAGGGAGACCTTGTGTCAAAAAAAGTTGTCCTTCCCATCTTTCATGGACTAAAACATGAGCTCCTTCATTTCTGTATCTAGTAACAACCCCTCTCACCATCGTCAGTGAGACGGGTCTGAAAACAATAAACTCTCAAACAGCCAAATTAGAATTTAGTAGCGCTTTTAATAGTTGAGCCCAGCGGCTCCCACTCACGCCTCTGTTTCAAGGCTGAGAAGTGAGAGCACCGAGCCCATTGTATGCAGGGCTTATAAAGACAAAAACCACAATGAATGCACAGATGTAGCAGGGACGTTATGCTTGGGTAACTGTCCTGTTTCTGGCAGGGATGGGCAATGCTCTTTAAATTCTTTCTGAGAAAGAACAAGGAAACTTTAAACAATAATTATGTTACTGTACATGGACTTTAGCTGTTTGAGGTGAATCAGGGGTCAAGCATGGGGTCAGTCTAGCAAGCAGCTGGGTACTTGGGCCATTACAGTCAGGCCGTCATTGTTGTGCTCTGTGAAGTTGCTGCTGCTACCCTGCCTGCCTCTTGATGAATAGATGAGTGATTTGCAGCTTTTCTTTCTTTTTTTGTGGCTATTTTTTTTTTCACTTCAATATGATTTCAGCGTTTCCTCCTATTTAAATTTTTCCTTCAGTTGCAAAGTTCTACTCAACTGTTTCAATGGAAATTGTACCACAAAGTTGCGTCCCACAACTCAGTAATTCTTACAGATACTTGGGTTGTTACTAGCTTATTTGTGTTACTTTCTTCACTTAGGAGATATATCCCAATAAATATGATAACTTACATTATAGTAGATATGAATAATCATTATAAATACTAGATATTGGATGTTCAAAATGATTTTGAAGGGGAAGAGAAGGGGAGGTAAAAAGAATTAAGATGTGTTATGTACATAAACCAGCTTCCCACAATGAATGTGATTATGTACTACAAACATACTGATAAAAATAAATTTTAAAAAACTTTGAAAACAGCTAGGTTATGGTAGAAAATCATAGGACTCTTAGAAGTTAGTGTATAGTGCCAAGCATCTGATATTTGAGATGTCTTAAAATAAATTTTAAAAAATTGAATTTTACATTAAAAATTATTTTGAGAGAATCATATATGAACAGATCTATGTACAAATGTTTTATTTGCACTTTTTAAGAACTTGAATTTATATTGTTGTTGAAAGATGTGTTTGTATTAATAAATTTGTTGCTTTGTAGGAGTCTGAATATGTTTCTGCTCATCTTCATGAATGGATAGATCTGATTTTTGGCTATAAACAGAGAGGGCCAGCTGCGGTGGAGGCGCTCAATGTTTTCTATTACTGTAGTTATGAAGGTAAAATGCATAAACTTTTCTCTTGCATTATTTTGAAAGTACTGTTTAGGATATGATTACACAGTATTTTTTTGGTTTTGTTTTTGCCTTTTTGAGACCTTGCTGTTCAGTTCAGGCTGGTCTTGAGCTCACAGCAGTCCTCTTGCCTTAGTCTCCTGAGTACTGGGATTACAGGCATGCGCCACCACGCCTAGGATGCCCCAACACGCCTGGCATGCCCAGCTCCTCTTTTATTTTTTTTTCAAAGCATGGTTTTTATTTTATAATGATAAATGACCAAAATGAGTGTTTTATCAAATCGGTCTAGCAAACTAAATAGTAATCTATATGCATATGTATAAGTGAATATAAACGTATGAGCACACATATATATCTCTAACTGGATAAAAATGAATCATATTTTTGTAGCGAACCCTAAACGAGCCAGAAGGCCCCCCAGGTGCCTGTCCATTTGTTCCTTAATGGGCTATATTGTCTCCTCTAGAAACACGTTCCTAGCGTAAATGACCTAGAGACTACATTCCATAGCAGAGCAATTTCTCTCTACCACATAGATGAGCTTTGGAGTCCTGCTTCCCCCTCTGTTCATCCATCCTCACTTCCTGTATCTCCCTACAGGCTAGGCAGGCCTCTGCTCTCTCTCTCTCTGGCTGACACTGTGACACAGTATCTGTGGTTCCTGGCCCTGAACAGGTTGTTATCATTACCGAGAGGACGGAACATAAGCAAGGTTTCCTGAAATCAAGATATGAATAACAAATTATTCTGATTTTATTATTTGGCTCTTAGGATCAAACTTCTGATCACTTTACAAGGCTGAAAAGTAGTTCCCGCCCCCCACTCTCTTCCTTCCCCTCCTCCTCCTCCCACTGTCTTTCTCTCATGGTGCTAAGGATTGAACCCAAAGCCTTGTACATCCAAAGTGGGCACTCTGCCTTGAGCCACACCTCAGACCTCTCTTCTAATTCTCAATTAGAGTTAATAGTTTTGATTTTGTGAATAGTGTAAAGCTGCATGAATTTGAACAGAACCCATGTGGCTTTTGGTAAAGACACATTCCCTGTGCTAAATCCATTCAGATAATAGATTTGTTAATAAAGCAGTATTGCATGGTTATTGGGAACTTGGACTTTCGCAGTTTGGCCAATTACTAGTCATGTAATGATCCATATTAAATGTGACTGTGTATAATTAATAAACAAGAATGTCACCTTCCTCAAGCTTTGTTTTGAACTATCACTTAAAGCATTGTTTTTGTGTGTTACCCTTGTTTGAACCTGTCATGAAGAAAACCTAAAATTGTGTGTAGTATGAATGTAATTTATATTTTTCCAACAAAAGCTTTCAAAGAAATCAGTTAACTTAATCACTTAAATAATGGACTGCATTTATTGTTATGTACATTTAATAGTGGATAATTTACTGGTTTTTACAAAATTATCTCTTCATAATGTTATAAGCTGAAGAAAAATATTTTGCTAAAAACTTATCAGTGCTTGGTCAGTGATGTGGCTTGCTGATTTGTTTTTCCCTGTAGTGAGTTGATTATTTCTGGTTTCAGGAGCTGTGGATCTGGATGCTTTAACAGATGAAAAGGAACGAAAAGCCTTAGAAGGAATGATTAATAATTTTGGGCAAACACCTTGTCAATTGTTAAAGGTTAATTATATTAATTATTGACAATTTAAATCTAAGATTGAATTGTTAAGCTATACTACTGCCATTATTTTTAAGGATTTTCATGAGTTAAAGCCTTATTTTAGAATCACTATCCAGAATTTGGAAAGAAATTGTACTGTCACTTAAAAAGTAAATACCTTTAGCCAGGCATAGGCTGGATAAGTATAGGCTCAAATTATTAAATATTCCAAAAATGGTAGTACATGCACATAATTCCAGCTCCTGGGGAGAGTGAGGTAGAAGGACCTCAAATTTGAAGTCAACCTGTCAGTTTGGCAAGATCCTATCTCAATATAAAAAGGACTGGGAATCTAGCTCAGCAAGAAAGCATGTGCCTAGCATTTGTGAGGCCTCATCTTCAATCCCCAGTCCTTCAAAAAGTAAACTAAAATCAAATGAATAATACTAAGAGTTAAATATTTAAGTACTTGAAGCTGTCGTATCTTTTTCATGTAATCGAACATTTTGTGATAGAGATGAAAGAATTTTACTTTTATTGCATTCTCTTCTGCTACCTTTGGAATATTAACTTGTCATATTTGCTTATTAATATGACTGATTCTGTGTCTGATACCAAAGTTAAGGAACAATTATAACTTACTTGAAAAGTGTGCATCAATATCTGACTTATATATTTACATTTTACATATTTATATTTCAGTCTTATTCAAGAATTAAAGATTCACTCAAATTATGAATTTTAAGTAATGCACTTAATTTCACCAAACATTAAGCATCTGCTACATTTAAGATATTGTTCTAGGGCCAGGGATATCACTCAGCAGCACAAGTGCCTGCCTGGCAAGCACAAGGTTGTGAGTTCAAATCCTGATACCAAAAAAAAAGATACCAAAACAAATCCAAAAATGAATAAGACTTATATTTGACTTTAAGATGTCCAAGGCCTATATACTTCCAAAATTGTTATATAGACTTAATGCAATCCCAATCAAAATACCATTAGCATAGCTCACAGACGTAGAGAAAATACTCCTAAAATTCGTCTGGAACCAGAAGAGACCTAGAATCGCAAAGGCAATCCTGGGCAACAAAGACAAGTCATGAGGCATCACAATCCCTGACTTGAAGTTATACTACAAAGCTACTGTGGTACAATCAGCATGGTACTGGCAAAAAAATAGACCTGAAGAACAGTGGAATAGATTAGAAGATGCAGACACAGCTACAAACACCTTCAGCCACCTTATCTTTGACAAAGTTTGTCATAGTTTGGGGGTTATTGCAAGGAGAAACAATATAATACAGGAACATATTTTATAAGATTATTTATAATAGTCACCCAAAGAATCATATATAAGGAAGTTTAGGAAATCTGTCCACACATTAAGGACCAAAGAATCCAGCTTAGGGCCTGGATCCCCCGATAATGTCCCCCGATAAGTACCACAGCCATCTTGAGCAGCAGTGAGTTCCCAAGATATTCCAATGATCAGGATAGCTGAGTTCCCATCAGGAAAGCCAACACGACAAGCTTCACCAGGAGACTGACCGGTACACCATCTTCCCCTCTGGACCCAGGAAGCAGTGCTAAAAGTGAAGACCAGAGCTCCCCCAAGGTGAACCAAAGCCATTCTTAGTGACAAGGTCCCAAGCTCCTTGGAAGATGAGGAGAACCAAGTTCATCAGGAAAGCCAGCATGACAAGCTCCCCCAAGAGAACCAACAACTTCTTAACTTCTTACAGCTTCTCAACAGCTTCTAACAGTCTTCCCCTTCTCCAGTTCTGCTTCTTATGCAGCTGGCAACAATCCTTACGTGGGCCTCTCACATCCAACATCACACTTACTAAATTCAGTTGGATGTTACAAGTTGACCACCAATTGCCAATCCTCCACAGGGGCCAAACATGTTCACTGGAAGAAAGAGAGCCTCTTTAATAAACGGTGCTGGAAAAACTGGCTCTCTACATGCCGAAGACTAAAACTAGACCCATGTCTTTCACCATGCACGAAAGTCAAAGTGGATCAAAGATTTAAATGCTAAAGCAAAAACACTAAATCTACTGGAAGAAAAAGTAGGTTGAAGTCTTCAAGACATTGAGGTAGGCACAGTGTTCATGAACAAAATCCAAACTGCATGGGAAACACTTCAAAGAATCCAAAGAATCACCAACTGGGATCTCATCCTACTATAAAGCTTTTGCACTTCAAAAGAAATCACCAATAGAGTGAAAAGACAACCCATAGAGTGAGAAAACATTTTAACTAACTGTCCCTCAGACAGAGGATTTATATCTAGAACATACAAAGAATTGAAAAAACTCAGACCCCTTCCCCCAAATTCAGAGACCCAATCCAAAAATGAGCATGTGAGATGAATATGCACTTCTCAGATGAAGAAATACAAATCGCAAACAAGTACGTTTAACATCATTGGTCATTTGAGAGATGCAAATTAAAACAACACTGAGATTCCATCTCACCCCAGAAAGAATGACTATCATCAAGAAATCAAACAACAACAAATGCTGGAGAGGCTTTGGGGAAAAAGGAACCCTTCTCCACTGTTGGTGGGAATGTAGACTGGTGCAGCCACTTTAGAAATCGGTCTTGAGATTCCTCAAAAAACTGGGATTAGAGGTCCTATTTAACCCAGCGCTTCCCCTCAGTATTTTCCCAGAAGAATTAAAAACATCATACCACGGCAATATATGTGCACCCATTTTCATAGCAACACAAATTGTCATAACAACATTTTGGAAATAACCCAAGTGCCCATCAACTGAGGAGTGGAGAAGAAAAATGTGGTATTTTTATACAATAGAATATTACTCAGCTATAAAGAAAGATAAACTCAAGCCATTTATAGGTAAATGGATGCAACTAGAGACCATACTCATAGGTGAAATAAATCAGACCTGCATGTGTATATTGTCTCCCTAGTGTAAGAACCTGAAAAAATAAATAAAACTGAAAGGTACAATAAATATTGTGAAAGGGAAAGAAACTGCTTAATAGGAAAGAACAACTTGGATGAGGGAAAGAAGAAAAGAAGAGAAATAATGCACAAGATAGCTAAGATAATTGTACTGCTGATGTCTACTGGCTTATTGAAAGGAACAGTTAATGTTTAATTGTTTGATCAATCTTGCATACCTATATCTGGTAATCTGAGCAACTACTTTGAAGATAACAAGTAATACAGCAACCATTGTTAATTTCCTATTACCTTGCTTTGAAATTCTGTATCTTTTTAATATTTTTGTTGTTTTGTTTTTGTTATTTTGTTTTTCTTTTTAAAGTAAAAAATAATAACAATAAAGTAAGATAGTTATGACCTAGATAGGGAAGAAAGACCATAAACAGCTACATATAATCCAACATAGAAAGAAATGAATATGGAATGAAATACTAAAGTAATTTTCCAAGGAAAATATAATATAAGAACAATTCATTGTAACTTACAGATTCACTAGAGATATACTTAAGAAAAACTTCCAAGTTGTAGACCTGCAATTTCATAGACAAAAAGAATGGAAACTGCGAGGGCAGTGAGCTGAGCTGAGGCTGGAGCTGTGAACAGGGCGTGGGATGCAGTCTCCTGAAGTCAGAGCCAGAGTGTATAAAGGGACTTGGCAAGAGTTGCTTTAATGTAATGATGGAATTTCTCCTTATAATTATTTCCAAGGAACCACACCCTCCTAGATTAACAGCAGAGGAAGCAGTGCAGAAGCAGATCAAAACGGACATTTCAACCCTAAACCTATTTCAGCATCTTCCTGAACTCAAGTCATTTTTTATAGAGGTAATATCCAATTACATAACATTGAAGGGTTTTGTCTGTGAATTCTGTGCACCTTAAAGTTCATATTCTTCTTTAATGGAAGTATTATATTATTTAATCCAAAGTAGTATGTTATACCACTATCATCTGTTCCTGAATTTTTAAAACACATTAAAGGCTTTTGTTTGTTGCTGCGTAGTAGTGTAAAAACTGTTTCTCTTGGCTTGTTTTCTTCTACTATTTTCCTAACAAAGAAGAACAAATATTTTGATCTAAAATACTTCTTGTGACAATTGAAATGATATAGAGAATTGATGCTTCAATACCTCTTAATTATGATTCTTTTCTATAAAAGTGTTGGGGATATAACTCATTTGTAAATTATTTGCAAGCCTACATGTGTGAGGCCCTGGGTTCAACCCCCAGGACTACAATAAAAATAAAAGAACAAATAACATACATGGCCCAGTAGTCAGAGGGTTAATTGATAGTTTCAGAAGGACTAGTTAAATTAAACAGTAGTTAATGCTTTAATAATAGTACCTTCAGCCAGGCATGGTAGTGTATATCTGTAATCCTAGCACTCGGAAGGCTGGGGCAGGAGGATTGCTGTGAGTTTGAGGCCAGCCTGGGCTACATAATGAGTTCAAGGCCAGCCTAAACTGCATAGTGAGACCCTGTCAAAACAAAACCAAAAACAAATACCTTCAAATTTAAATTTAAAAATTCAGCTGGGGTTATAGCTCAGTGAAATAAGCACCTGCCTGGCAAATGCAAGGTCCTGAGTTCAATCCCTGGTACTGCACAAAAACAAAAACAATAAAAATTCAAATGTTTAAATGTGAATATTGAAATACTTTAAATAATTCAGAATGTGCTTATGAAATGCTTTTATACCTGTGAATTTGACTATGACATGTAATATAATATTTTGGCAAAAAGAAAAAAGATAAAGTTATAAAGTTGATAAGAATAGTTTAGAGATGTGCACAGAATGAAAAGTCTCTCACATAATACCGCAGAGATTGGTAACTCTTTCTCAAAGAATCAGAGTATAGTGAATATTTCACGCTTTGAAGGCGATGAGGCAAAATCAAGGGAATGTGTAGGGACGTGTATAAACCTGGTGGCGAACTTAGGGCATAAGTGCTCCAGTGCACTGTTTGTGTTGAAAGCTCTAGGAGGTTTGCCATCACTGAATATAACCACTTAAAATATAACCTCCTAAAAATACAAAAAGCACTTGAGAGGCTGAGACAAGAGGAACACTGCAGGTTTCCGGCCTGCACTACACAGTAAGTTCAAAGCCAGCCTGAGCTACATTGTCAGTTCAAGGCCAGCCTGAGCTACAAAGCAAGACCCTGTTTCAAAAACAAACAAATAAATAGATAAAACAAAAGTCATTTTTAGCTTACCACTGACATACAGAAGGTAAATGTTTAGAGGTTTTTGATAATTCAAGTGCCCAAAAGTTTATAATAAAACTTTTATAATAAGTACAGCTTTATGATGTTTTATTCAAATGAAAAAAATTTTTTAATATTTCTTTGTTGTTGTTTTTGGTAGCGGGAATTGAACTCAGGACTTTGCACTTGCCAGGCAGGTGCTTGTGCCACTGAGCTATGTCCCCAGCCCCCAGATGAACAATGCTATAGTAATCCCCACTATATTCTAATATGCATATGTTTTTACATGTTTTGGGGATCACTTCAGAATATCTATGTCTTTTTTCCTAAGTTTGTATTGATGGAGTGAGTTAGTGTTTAACAGTACAAATGTTGCAATGTTAGTTGTTTTCCAAAAGTACCTAAGTCAGTTGCTTAGCACTCCGAACACATACAGATAGGTTTCAGAAATGAGTAATTTCCAGGATATGTTGGGCGTCCCCAAGAGCATTCCCAGATAGTAATTTTCACGGAAAACTCACAGGTACCAGCATGTACTTGTGGCTAAGATTTATTACAGTGGAGAGATGTAAAATGACATTAGCAAAAGTACAAGGCTGAGAGGGAGCCAGCCATGAGCACCAAGGAGATCTCTCCCATGCTTCTATGGGTATGCTTAATTCTTCTAGGAAGAAATGTGAAAACATTTTCATGTGAAACGTTTTCATCTGCCAGAGAAACTTATTAGAGACTCAGTGCCCAAAGGTTTTATTAGAAGCTAACACATATGTACCATTCTGCCTGGCACATGCCAAAATTCCAGGCTCAAAAAAAAGCCAGTATTCACCATAGAGTTCATTGTTTGTACACTCCACATTGGCTTTGTGAGCCACGCTTGGCACTGAGGGGAAGTTTTATGTCAGTGTGTAGAACTGTTTGCCATCCAAATCTCAGACATGTGCCAATGACAACCTTGCAAGCAGGACTTCCTAAATATCGCAGTCTGAGGCTTGCTGTATTGACCTCACTACACAAAAAGCAACCCATAAAACCCTATTTGATTCCTAATCTGATAAACATGCCAAACTAATTTATAATGAAAATAAAGTTACTTTCACCTGCCTAATCATTTCTGCATTGTTTTTGTATGGTAATACATGGTGAGTTCCATCTGCAAGGGCTGTGGTGCGGCTGTCTGTTCCTGCACTGCTGACGTGCCACATGGTAGTTTTCCCCAGGAGCAGCATCCACGCAGAACAAAGCACACAGTGGCTCTCCTTGGGTGCCACTGATGATTACTGTAGCTCTCACCATCACCGTGAAAGGGTTTCTCTGTACACACACACGGAAGGGTAGGCCCTCCGAAGAGCCTCACTTCTAGGTGTTAAAATGCTGATATAAATGGAGGGAGCAGGGAAAGCAAGGGCTTAATAAATGTATTTTTCAAATACCATTCTCTCTTACTCTTACTCAAATAGAAGTCATTCTCTTTATTAGCTCACAATGCAAAGAGAAAAACATGAACTTTTTATAATTTCTTGAGTTGGGATTATTTTATAATGCATTATTTAGTTCTTCCAAAGCTCTTACACCAATACTTAGTACATGGTGCATACCCACTCATGTTATTTACCTAATAAATGTTAAGTATCCCTTATGATTTATCACATCAAGGAACTGAGTTCAAATGATTATTCTCTTACCACATTGTAATAAGATAATAGATGCTTTCTGAGAGGTATTTTATTTTCTGATAATAATAGTGTGGTTTTCAGAATATACCTTACTTAGCTGAGCATGGTGGTGCATTCTTACAATCCCAGCATGCAGGAAGTTTATTTGAACTCACAGAGATCCTCCTGCCTCAGCCTCCCAAGTGCTGGGATTATAGGCATGTGCCATCATGCACAGTGAAAAATGTATTTTTATATGATCTATATTTTTTACTTTATATTCGTATCATCATAGCAGGGATAAAGGAAATATTGTAAATCATTAGCTGTTTTAAATGATTGCTGCTCCTTGAAATATCTATCTTTGTTTAATAGCAAAGGAGTAAAATAGAAGGTGGTGGGGTTTTAGATGCCATACACTGTGTATAATTCCTTTGCTACATTTTAAATTAACTTGATTATATTCATCATATAGCAAAATTCTATGTCATCCCTGCTGAAAGAAAGCAGTTTCCTGTTTGTACCTAATAAACATGAACAGAGCCACTAAACCTCTTTTATTTTACAGGGAATTAGTGACGGTATTCCACTATTAAAGGCCATTGTCCCCAAAAGTCAGCCTCGTTCTTTTATATCTCACAGCAGCCCTGAGTTATTGGTAAGTTGACTCACACCTTTTTACACACTGTCATGTCTGTATCCATTATAACTCATCAAAAGGGAGGAAATAAGATTCTCTAAACACTATTTTTAGCTGAACGTGGTGACACATACCTGTAACCCTAACACTCTGGGAAGCTGAGGCAGGAGGATCACAAGTTTGAGCTCAGCAGGGGCAACTTAATGAGACACTGTCTCAAAACAAAGGACAGCAGATGTAGCTCAGTGCAAAGTCCCTGGGTTCAATCCCCAGTATACCAGTACTACCACAACAAAAAAGCTGTTTTTGAAAGAATATAGAAAATTTTATAGAATTTGATGAAGTATAAAAATATATGTTTTCCTATTTTCATAGTTTTTATACAGTTACTTTAATTCTAAGGTTTATGTGGGATAATGAACATGGAAAAATAACCAGGAAGTATTATAAGAAAACTGGGATGTAACATCTTACATTAAAATTATTATAAAGCTATAAAATGAGAAATAATACAGAATTCATTATTATATACAGCCAGAGCACTTTAGTGAGTGTTTTACATGAGTTTTTATTTAATCCACCTAGAAATCCTGTGATATGGGGACCATTATCATTTCCTTCCTACAGATAAGTTAGATCTCAGCAAAGTAAGTTGGTGAGAGTCACAGAGCTAGCGCACAAGTAAGGTGTCTGGGGCCTCAGCACATAGACCAAACCCAAGTCTCTCTTAATCTAACTTTGTCACATAGAAATGACATAAATGGAACGTAGCACTGTGAACAGTAGAGTTCCAGAGTTAGACCTATTTATATAGTTATTCATATTATGTTTGCATAGAAAAACACAAAAATAATAGTTTTTTGGTAGTGGAATTCTTATGATTTTCAATTTTAGTACTTGTATTTTTTAGAGTTACCTCAATCAGGGTGGGATCAGGGGTTGGTACCTGTTACATTTGTAATCAAGAAGGTAAAAAGCTTTTCATGTTAAAAAACAGTATTTACTGTGATTCTTATTTCAGTGAGACCTTAACAATTCATCATAAATTCTGTATCTGATTTATATTCTCAATGATACATACTAAATGTCAGATTTTTGCAGTCAGATTTGCCTCAAGGCCAAGTACTGTGGTGAGTGCTTGTAGTCCCAATAACTTGAAAGTCTGAGGCTAAAGGGTCACTTGAGCCAGTCTGGCCAACACGACAAGTGTCTGTTGAAAAAGAAGAGACTTTATCTTGAATTTTCTCTGACTCCCAACTTACAGGTGCTCATAAACCTCAAGAAGTTATACAGAAAAGTAATTTTGACAGTATTTGACAACTTTTCTTCCTGTGAGATAAAGAGCTTTTTCACTTCCAGTAGGACTTGATGAGCTTTATGCGTTCAGTGCGCTGCCCCGTGGCATTCCTTGCATGGTAAAGGCCCACAGCCTCTGGGCAGCTGAGTGATCCTGCTACTTTCTATAGGGTTTCAGCTGAGTCTCCCATGTTCTTTACCAGGTAACAGTGAACATGAACTATGTTATTGGAACTCATGGGTGGCTGCCTTATGACAGGACTATATCTAATTACTTCACGTTCATCAAGGATCAAACCGTGACAAATCCAAAGTAAGTAAATGCACAAGTGAGAGAGAGCAGTGCAGTGCTTATTGACTGCCAGGAAAAATTACTAGGTTGGTTCATGTGAAAGTAATGTTTTGAGCCCCAAATTTTCTCCTCTTCTTTTCTCCCTCTTTTCACTTCTACTCTTTTTATGTCCTGATTTGATGTTAAAGACAAAATTGAATTTAACAGCTATGGAAGCAAAAGATGCTAGGAATGGTAGATTTAATTATAATTTTATTCTACTTCATGACTTACTATTTGTTTTATATAAGAAGAATTGAGTATTTACCTTTTTTTTTGTTTTCATCTCCAAACTACAGTTTTTTTTCAAAACTACATTCTAATATAGGGTAATATTTCCCTTACTCTTAAGTTTTCTTAAGAATGTTTGCATGTATTTTTTCAAGTTAAATCAAAGTCAGTATTGTTTGAGAATCAGATTGCATCATATATTTTCAGACTATTTAAAATGATATAATTATCACTGTATCTTTCTTATCTCCCTCAACTAGTAATATATTTTTCCTTTTTATCCCACATAGAATTTAGTACTATTGTTCCTTCCTTCCTACCTACCTTCCTTCTTTCTTTCTTTTTCTCTTTCTTTCCCTCTCTTTCCATCTCTTTCCTTCTCTCTCTCTCTTTTTCTTTGCTTTTCTTTTCTCTTTCTTCCTTCCTTTCTTCTTTCCTCCCTCCCTCCCTCCCTCTGTGTTGGTTTTTAATACTAGGGATTGAACCCAGGGTCCACTAAGGTACATTTCCAACCTTTTTGTTTTTTACTTTTGAAACAAGATCTTGTGAAGATGCCCAAGATGGACTCAAACTTGAGATCCTTCTATCTCAGAGTACTGAGATTGCAGGCATGCACAATCATGCTCAGCTCACTGTTGTCTTTTACATGAAGCATATTCTCAGTAAATTAATATCAAATAACAAAATTCTAGGGCTGAAATGTCAGAATTAGCCCTGTTTTCTGTATGTCTTTCTGCAGAATCTAGATTGGCCAAGCTCACAGATATTTCACTTAGAAGCAGATATTTCACTTAGATAAAACCCATCTGCTTGCTTTGGTTGGAATGGGAAAGAGTCATTATAATTAGTGCATTTACCTGAATTATTTCCTGTATATCATTTTGTACAGGAGATTCCTGGTTTTACTTCTAATTTTCCTCATGCTGGTGTATATCTTGTCTTTATACTTATTTCAAAGTTGCCACTTACAGAATTGCCAATTTTATTAAATTGGCTTCAAAAGCCAAAATTTCAACATTTTTCATACCTTCACTAGTCTAAACTTCTTTAAACCTAACCCTTGAGACTATTTGTTTTGTTTTATGAAAAATATGAAGAAAGTAATACTAATGTATTAGCTGAGGGTTTTATCATTTATTAATAGACATTTCAAGTAGAACTTTGGGGCTTATATTTTATTTCTTTTTTATAAAAAAATTTAGGGGGGGCTGGGAACACAGCTCAGCCATATGGTACCTGCCTGGCAAACACAAGGTGCTGAGTTCAATTCCTGGTTTTCCCCCCACCCCCCAAAAAAAGAAAAAAATTTTTAAATATGTGATCCTACCTGAGCGTTCTTTTAAGGGGAAGTATAACATTTAATTGTATTTACAGAACCCAGCGAAGTCTGAATGGTCCTTTTGCTCCAGGGCTGGAACTCACTTCTAAGCTATTTGTGGTATCCCATGATGCCAAGTTGCTCTTTAGTGCTGGACACTGGGATAATAGCATTCAAGTGATGTCACTTACAAAAGGCAAAATTATCTCACACAACATCAGACATATGGGTAAGCATTAACTTTTTTTCCCAAAAAGAAACAAAACATACAAAAATTCTATTTTTTCTGACTATAAAAGTAGTATATGCTATATAGAGTATTTAAATTTACCTATAAGCTGAATGAACTTTTTGATAGTTGATTATAAATACCTAGTGCTTTCTGTAAGAGCATCTAATATACTGGAGGTATACTAAAGCACTATATAAATTAAATACACATTTATTATGTGTATAAAATGTTATGCTAAATATTTTCAAAAATTGGCTAATAAAAAATACAAATTGGTTGGTAATTTTAAATAAAGCTTTTAAGACAAAATAATAAAATTTGTCACCATTAAATAAAGCAGTAACTGCCCTACTATTGTAGTAGCAGTAAAGCACAAGAGATGAAATGGTTGGATGTGTTTTAACCTAGTATATGTTAGCATCTCAGTCTTCAATACAAGAGTAAAATACTGGGTAGATCTTTTTTTCCCAGCAAATCTATTAGGGAAGAAAAATGAAATGTGCTGCTAATTCTGTACCAGTGAATCCTGTTACCACTTAGCATGACTGTTTACAGTTTAGGAAAAACATCTTTTATATTGTAAAATTATAGCATAATAATATGTACTATTTTACCAAGGGACACAAATTTTGTAGGATTGCAATACCTAATGGGAAGACAAGGTGAATGGGATTAGAGCCAGAGAAGCATTTCAGATTTAACTGGAAATTTATTTCAAGCCATTTGACCTCCTCAAGATTCTCATAAACATTCCCCATCCCCTACAGCTTTACCTAATGCTCAAAAGAAGACAGTCTCAGAGAATGTTGTCTGAGATGACTCTCACACTGCTACTTTCTTGTATCGTTTTCCCAGTGTTTTTCCAATGCCATTCTAACATTTTTTTTTCCTGCTAGAATAACTGATTTGGTAACAGCTTGAACCTTAGCTAAAATTTCCCTTACAATTCTCTTTCAACAAAACCAAGCCATTTCATGTTATTTAATTCTGTTTTCTTGCAGATATTGTGACCTGCTTAGCTACAGATTACTGTGGAATACATTTGATTTCTGGTTCCAGAGATACTACATGTATGATATGGCAAATAACACAACAGGTAGTCACACATTAAAATGTTCCTCATTCAAGTAAGGTTCACTTGTGAGAAAACTATTGAGATGTTCTAAAAGTCATGGATTTTTCTCTGGCAATAAGTGGTTACTTTGAGTTCCTTTGTATAAGCACCTTCTGTCCTGATCACCACATTTTTTTCCAAGTTTATCCTCGATTCTTTGCCTTTTTTGTTTTGGTGGTGTTGGGGACAGAACCCAGGGCTTTGTGCATGCAAGGCAAGAGCTCTGCCATTGAGCCACATCCCCAGACCCTGATTCTTTGCTTTATATCTTATTACTTTGCAAAATTTCCCCTTGTTAATCTCTCAGTGTTTTAGTCTCATTTAGAAAAATAGTAAGCATTTTTTACTTTCTTGATAGGACAATAATATTTCTACTTTCTTTTTTGGGGTGACTACTAGAAATTACAGGTACATAATTTTTATTAAATTCTCATAACACTAGTCAAGAAGTTTCCTTTTTTTGCTGGGCATCGTGGTGCATACCTGTAATCCCAGCACTTCAATTCCTGTAATAAACCCACATAAACCATGGTGTGTTGCTATTATATTTTATTGGTGTGTGTTAGTTGCTTTAATTTTTTCTCTACTCTCAATTGAAGTAGATCAGGTTTTATTTTTGTCATGTTTTGCATTTGAGATACGTAGCCTTTGTAAAATGAACATAGGGAAAGTCTTTTTTTGTAACTTGCATTGTTTACATTATATAGGAATATAGAAAGTACCTGATGTGTAAAAATTAGGTAACATGCACTAAGCACTTAGGCTGACACTTGGTTTTTGGGGTTTTTTTTGGTACCAGGAATCAAACTGATGACCTCCGGCTTACCAAGCAAGCACTTATGCTCAGTAATATATACTGAGCTATATTCTCGGCCCTAGGCTAACACTTGTAAAGGAAAGACAAATATGTCTTAGTCAGTAAAGTCCCAAGGGAATTTTAAATACACTGTGTGGAACAGACAGAATGTTTGGGCAGAGTTGTGTTAGGGTAATTATGAATGAAACAAGTAACATGTCAACTCTTCAAACATTCCATAACATACAAACTAATATACAAACAAAGCATGCCAAAGGCATCAAAGAATCTTCTTCTACAAGGAAACAGAAGAGAAATTCCTTACAATAAAATTGTGTCACTAGAACATAAGAATAGTGGTACAACAAAATAGAAGCCCGAAGATGAAATGAAAACAGGTTAGAGCAGAATCAAACAGTAAAGCCGGTACAAACAGGTTACAAATTTAAATAAACTCAGCACAGAAACATCAGGAAAGATTAATTTCCAAATTAATAGTATGGAAGAAAGATTTAAGCTATCAAAGTAAATGCACATGCAAAAGTTAAAAAGATTAAAGTATAAAAGAAGAATAATTGCTATAAAATTAAAGACAAATTATCATGAATATAATTGAGGTCCCTGAACTAGAGACTCCCATAAATGGTGAAGGGAAATTATTTAGAGCTATAAGACAAAAGATGTCATTGAAGTTAATGAAGAATGGGCCTGGGGATATAGCTCAGAGGTACAAGCGCCTGCCTGTCAAGTGCAAAGCCTTGAGTTCAATTCCCAGTACAAAAAAAACAACCTTCTTTGAAGTTAATGAAGAATAAAGCTGCATATTAAAAGAACAGGTAACATATCTGGGAAAAATGAATCTAAGACAGTATTGAGACTATTCATATTAAGTTTTTTGAGCTTCAAAAGCTTGAGGAATTAGGAATCGTAGAAGAAACAAGAGAATGAGTACTACGGTGAGTAACGATTGGCCATATTTTCAGTATTAATTTTCTTGTCATAAAGTTTAAATGCATTATGAACTTTGTTATAATAGTGGGAAAATGCTTTATCTTTGCCTTTCTGTTCTAATATTAGGGAGGTGTTCCTGTGGGCTTAGCAGCTAAACCCTTTCAGATTCTTTATGGACATACTGATGAGGTGCTGAGTGTTGCTATCAGCACTGAGCTAGACATGGCAGTATCAGGATCAAGGGTAAGAGCTCACCTTTAAAAAAGATGTTGTACAGCAATGTTTATATCTCAGAACGTTTTCTAGGGGAATTGGTAAAAGAAACTTTTTAACATATTTACATAGGACATTGTAAAAGTACAATAAAATAGAAAAAATGTAAAAGAGATGAGATTTTATTTGGGAATTTGATTGATTTTCCTAGTTAAGAGGGCATTTTATGACATAAAATACTACCTGAAATTTGAAGATTGGCTTTTTTTATCTAAGCTATATGTATTTTTGGTGAAAAAATCATTTTCTCAGTTCTTTGACTGAATTTCTTTATCCAGCCAACTTTATTTTCTTCCTTTTTGCTGTTACTGTCCATAGGATTTGTTTCATTTCTCATTTTCTAATACCTCTCTGTGTAGGATGGCAACGTGATTATATATACCATTAAGAAAGGTCAGTACATGAGGACTTTACGACCACCTTGTGAGAGTTCTCTGCTTCTGACCATTCCGAACTTGGCTATATCTTGGGAAGGGCATATTGTCATCTACTCCAGCCCTGAAGAAAAGACCACTCTCAAGGTACCTGACACTTTCTTGCAGTAAGGACAGTGTTGTAGTAGCATGTCTTTTCCTTTCCACATATGCAATAGTTTGAGCACAGAAAGAACTCTATGTTTTAAAGAGGCCGTTTTTCTTTTCATCATTTAGTTGGTCATTCCTTACCATTACGTAGACTTCTACTACAATCGTGGCCTCATATTTTAGTTTATTATAGGAATTTCTATTAGTCTGTGTGATATATGATTAAAAAATAATTTCTAACAATGTGGGACATCATAAGCCTAAGTGGAAATGATAGCCAATTTAAATTCTTTTTTCATAAGGCAGGGTATGACTAAATAAACCCTGAATTTTATACGTTTATTTGCTTTCAGTGATAAAGTTTCTAAAACCTTAAAAGAACCTTTTTCTC
Source organism: Dinomys branickii (assembly GCA_004027595.1). Classification (NCBI taxonomy): domain Eukaryota; kingdom Metazoa; phylum Chordata; class Mammalia; order Rodentia; family Dinomyidae; genus Dinomys; species Dinomys branickii. The sequence goes on from PVLD010021801.1 coordinate 20,145, forward strand.
TTGCTTTAATCATGTGAGATGAAGCCAGGTGTGGTGGTGCATGCCTGTCATCCCAGCACTTGGGAGACTGAGGATAGGAGGGTCACTGCACGCTCAAGGCCGGCCTGGGATGCACAGCGAGACCCTGTCTCAAATAACAATAATAGCGATAATAATAAAATAATAATAATGTGGGATGCTTTGAGGACTGGCGATTCTACTTTTCCTGCATGTGAGGGTGAGACATCCTGTTGACATTTACTCACGTGGAAGTCCAGTTTGTTTGGGTTTTGCCGGGTGAGGGATTGTTTCTGGTTTTTTTGAGACAGAGTTTCCCTGCATAGTTCAGGCTGCCACTGAACTCATATGTTGCCCAGGGTGGCCTCAAACTTGTAGCAGTCCTTCTGCCTCAGCCCCGCAATGCTGGGGTTACAGGCGTGCACCACCACACCTGGCTGGCAGTCTAGTTTGAAATTACTCTCATATTGTCTGTACACTTTTCCTGTAAGTAAATTTTCATTTCAAAATTTTAATCATTCTGTTACAATTTTATATGACAGTTTAAAAGCTGAGCTTATAGTTGGAATCATTAAATTTTCCTCGTCAATTTTTTACAGGATAAGAATGCATTACATCTGTTTTCAGTAAATGGCAAATATCTCGGGTCTCAAGTCCTGACGGAACAAATATCAGATATGTGTATAATTGGAGAACACATTGTCATGGGCAGTTTACAAGGGTTACTCTCTATAAGAGATCTCCACAGGTCAGTTATAAAAATTATTGAAGCATCACTTTAGAATAGGTAGGAATACTGTGAGTCTAGAGTAGAAATCGGGAATGTAAACTTCATAATCCTTTGCGCTTTCATTTTTTAAAATAGCCTCTTTTCACATTATGAAAAAAATTGAGGATGCTAAAGTATTCCTAGACTAGTAAATGAAACATATATACACACATATTTAAAATGTATAGAAAACTTTACATTATGTATATTTTACCACAGTTAAAATTTTAAAAATATGTAGAGTTTGGGGCTGGGGATGTAGCTCAGCGGCACAAGAACCTGTCTGCCAAGCGCAAGGTCCTGAGTTTGATCCCTGGCACCAAAAAAATGTAGAGCTGTCAAAAAGTTTTAATAGTGCCAAGCCTGAATTATGGATTTGGAAATTTGTCCAAGTTAGGGTTTGAATTTTTACAAAGTAAATTTTTTAAAAATTCTTATAAGAAAAACTAAAGTATTTTTAACGTTATTCATTCATTATTGGTGGTGGAAATGTCTTTAATTCAATGAAAGAATCTTCCGTTCTTTAATGTTTCCCCAAAAGATCTATTTAAACTGCTGGTAGGTAACTGGGTTCTACTGTAACAAAGTACAGATGTTAATCATCATGGTTTCTGCTACTACAGCACAGCTACCCTCAGAGGATCCTCCATTCGTGAAATTGGAATGAAGTATCATGAAAGAATATGTATCTCCAATTTTCTGAAAAAGCTGTTAAAATACTCTTCCATTTTTTTCATATTTGTATGAATCCAAATATTTTCATATGCTTCAAAAATAAAAAACATAGCAACAAATTTAAATTAGAAGCAAATGTATGAATCTAGCTGTCTTCTAATGGGTTGGACATTAATTTGTAAAAATTACAGCAGTGCTACCTTATTACTTGTTACATATTTTTTATTTTGAAAATATAATTTTTCTTAAAATGTGTCATTCATAATTAATGGGTTTATTGCTACTTGAATGAATTAATAAATGAACATTTAATTTAAAAAAATTTATCAAGTGTTTTAAGTAATACTGTAAATGTGGGCCCTTATGTGAATCACTTCTAGGTTATTATTATTTTCAAGGTATAAAGTTGTGATTCCGGGATATGTGCATGTAATTGTGTCTTCTTTATTTCTCTTCTAGTTTGAATCTCAGTATCGCACCATTAGACATGCGACTGCCTATCCACTGTGTTTGTATAACTAAGGAATACAGCCATATCCTAGTAGGTTTAGAAGACGGCAAATTGATTGTAGTGGGTGTTGGCAAGCCAGCTGAGGTAAAACCTAACGTCATGAATTTCATTTCCCGTACTGTTGGGGATTCCTTTACTTCTCCTTTATTCCAACTAACTCAGAAATCTCCATTATGGATGAACAAGTTAAAAAACAAATTTGATTTTTCAAAGGGCAATAAATGAAAACAGAGCATAAAGCTGTTGTTTAAGAGTGATGTTTACGTTAGCAATGAAAGCACGCCTTTGGTGGGTTTTGTCTCCCACTGTATGAATAAGAGTTTTTATTCCATATCTAGATTCAAGACTAATACTGAGGTTTTTAGAACATAAAAATCTTCATTAAAAAAATCAGCTCAATGAAACTGCTTGATTTTAATATATATATTTAGCATGACCATACATCTTTTTGTAAAATCATTATTCTCAGTGAATTTCCTATAATTGTAAATCTACTGGCTAGTGGTTTATCAGTTACTGAATATTAAGGTGAAATAAGTCTAGCTCTTACCTCTTCAAGAGCTAAATGATGGTACTCCAAGTAATTTACTGATTCTTTTAAGAAATTTATTACATAGAGCTATGTTAATTGTAAGTGTTTTGTAGTCACCAGTCATCTTTCATGAGAAATCTAATATGGCATCTGTGGGATAATTTTAAGAGAAAATTTTACTATTACACAGTAGTTGTTAATAAGTCTATGACAAGGGCTGGGGATGTAGCTCAGTGGCATATGTGCCTGCCTGGCAAGCAGAAGGTCCTGAGTACGATCCCCAGTGCTGCAAAAAAAGAAAAAATAAATCTCTGACAGTGCAGAAGAACCTTTTGTTTTATAAATATTTTAGGATTTCTTAAGCTGTTTCTTTATGGTTAAAAAAGTAATATTAAAATAAAGTTAAGTGATTACAATAGTTGATTTCAGGTATAACAACCCTCCATTATCAGCAGCTTTACATCTCAGTATTTTGCTTGTATTTAAAATATTTAAATGTGTTCTTATTTAACACTGAGTTTCCTAATTAACGAATTTCCCAAGTCATACCTGTCTCCTGCTCTGTGAGAATCACATAAGAACTGTGCTCAGACTTTACTTTTTGTGTTTTGCTTTCTGTGGTTTACTCGAATGCTTTTTTAATTGCCTGCTTTCCTCACCATTAGGTAAGCTTGTCAGTTTCTGATCTTGCTAAATTTTTTTAATGAAATGACCAATGTTGTATACATCTTCCTTGAGAAATGTATTAGAAAAAAATATCTGAGCACAGCAGCTGAGTTTCATAGATCTAAATTAATATTTTCTAATATTTACAAATCAGGTAATTTCCCTTATTATAAGATTTATGTAGTCTGTAACATTGAATTGCATATAAGTTGTAAATGAAAGTATTTTTTAATTTGTCTTACATTTTTAGCTATATCACCTGAATTATGGACCTACTTTAGTAAATCGAATACTCAGAATCTCTCATAATAAAATATAATTCATTTAATAACTATGACTATGTAATGTATGAACTAGATTAATACTTAGTTATGGAAAGATATTTCTGTTTCAACATTTTCCCCCCTTGAACTGGGGATTCAATCCAGGACCTCATTCAAGAAGATTTTTTTTTTTAATTTGGTGCTGAGGATTGAATGGGGTGGGAGGTGCTACCACTTATCCCCAGCCCTTTTGTTTCTTTTTGTTGTTGTTGTTGTTTTTAAAGGAGGGTCTTGCTCACTATATAGTTCAGGCTGGCCTCAAGCTCACTGTGTAGCCCAGGCTAGCCTCAAAATTACAATCCTAGTGCCTCAGTCTCCTAAATGCTGGGATTAGAGGTATGTACCACCATGCCTGGCAATCTTTTAATTTTGGGGACAGGATCCAAGTAAGTTATCCAGATGGGACTCAAACTTGTGATCTTCCTACCTCAGCCTCCCACATAGCTGGGATTAGACAGATGCCACTGTATCCTACTATCAGAGTCTATTTTTTCATCTAAAACATCAAAACCTTGATTAATGTATATTTTTAAATCTTGTACCAGTTTTATATATTACTTTGTCAGTGTGCAATTCATATTTATAAATTAGATGATAGAGTAGTAATAGATTACTGAAAATAATATTTCAGGAAATACATCTGAGTATGAGAATGCAAACAAGTATCCAAAGCCACTGGTAACTGTTTATGAGGCTTGTCTTTTATCATCTGATAAATGTTCCCCAGAAAAGTTGCCATTTGAACAGGGTAGGAGAGGAGTATCTAGTAAAAAGTAAATTGTCACCGGGCCGGGCATAACTGGTCACACCTGGAATCCAGGCTGCTCTGTAATCTCACAAATGTGGGAACCTGAGGCAGGAAGGGTCCGCTGTAGTAAGACACTATCTCAGATTGAAGAGTGTAAAAGGGCTAGTGATGCAGCTCCGTGCCACCTGGGCTCAGTCCTCAGCGCCACAAAAGTAGAAATAAAAAGGTAGATTGTACTTGGGAGAAAGACTACAACAAATCATACAGGGTGTTTTGCCACTTAAATTTATAAGCACTTTTAAAAGACATTTCTCACGGATTTAATTACTACCTAACACATGCTAGAAAGGGTGACGAGGTGGCACAGATTCCATGGTGCGCCACGTATGACTCTCACCTGCAGAGGGTTTGCAGTGCCCTTGCTTCTAAACCACTTCACTCATTCTCTTGTTAAATGTTGATTTTTACAATTCTTACATCAAAATATTTCAAATTACTTTATTTTCATCAAAATATTACTTTCTTATGTTTAATGGTACTCCAAATATCAGAAAAGAAAATCTCCAAATCTATGTATCTTACTGGCTACATGAAGTATAGTTCAATACATTTGTTTTAATGAAGTGATACATATTTTTGTTAATTTCTGTCTTACAATTTTGACATACTTTGGTCATTTTATTTTTTGATTTACAAATTAGCATGAGACCTTTCTCAACTAAAACATGTAATCAGAAGTCTTTATAATTAATCAAGAATCCTTGAAACATTAACAATCTGCTAACAGAATTTGTTTATTCTGCAAGATCAGTGTCATATAATGATTTTATTCTTTCATTTTCTTAACATCTATTTTCCATCTCTCTGGACTACCTTGAACAGACGCGTCCGGGTCAGCTTTCTCGAAAATTATGGGGATCTAGCAAGCGACTCAGCCAGATTTCAGCTGGAGAAACCGAGTATAACACTCAAGATTCCAAGTGATTATCTCCATCTTCTGTCATGGATAACTGAAACTTACTTCATTGCTTTGTCACTTTGACCACATCTCTCAACTCCGTAAAAGACTTTAAAGCTTTTATCTCTGAAAATCCCTTTGGGTTTTCCACAATTTGGTATAGTGTATGTAATTGTGTAGGATGTATTATTATCCACTCTTAGAGTTTCTGGTTAACATTAATGAATCCATTTGTATTAACCAATTCTTGGTCTACACTAAGATGGATTTGATAAACTACATTTGATTTAATATGATGATCCCTTCCTAAAAATCATTACATCCATTTGTAAAAGTAAATTTTCAGGGACCCAGGGATATAGCTCAGCGGCACAGCACCTGCCTGGCAAGCATCAGGCTGTGAGTTCGATTCCTGGTCCCAAAGGGGGAAAAAGAGTAAATTTTCAAAAAGAAACTAGATTCAATTCGTTTATTATCCAAACTAGCAAAATTTAAGGTATTTCTAGTAAAAGAATACAGACAATGGGCTGAGAAATGTGGCTTTCTAAACATTCTTTAGATAATCATATTCCTATTTTCTGACTACCACATTAAAAAAGTATTCATGAATCTCCTGATTGGAAGTAATAATTTTTAATGTGTCTTTTGCACACTTAGATTTTTAAAACTCACCAAAACTTTCAGGATGCATGGTAAGATTAAAATAAAAATACTGAAACAGGTATATGCCTCATTCCCCTTCTACTTAACATGTTGCTAATGAAAATTTGAATTGTATTATCTTGCATAATATAAGTTGAGTAGGAAAAAGCAAAGCTAGAGATACTTTGTACAGATATGTTTCATGATAATATATTTAAGCACAAAATACTGGTTGTTATTTTAACAGTGAGTATTAAGTAGCATTTGCAACATAGTTTACAAATGCAAAATTCAAAATTTCTTCAGTTTTTCTTTGCTAAGCAAATACTATGTTTTACTCTGAAAATTAGAAGAATTAACTTTATCTAAAATGTATTACTTTTTATGTAGGATATCTGTATGATTAATGGATGAACTGAAAAGACATGCATAACTTAATCATTTAGCTTAATTAATTTCTTGGGGTTTTTTGTTTGGTTGGTCGGTTGGTTAGTTGCTTATTTTGAGATAGGGCTCCACTTTGTACTTCAGGCTGGCCTTGAAGTCTTGGCAATCCTCCTGCCTCAGCCTCCTGAAAGCTGGGATTACAGGTATATACCACTGCGCCTGGCTGCTAAAGTAATTTTTTAAAAAATGCTTTCATGTTATGTACAACTTTTAGGATTACAGTTAATCTTATAGGTAGCTAAGTGTTATGCTTTCTAATTCAAGATTTTGTAGTAAAAGGCTGAATAATTTACTTGGAGTTCAAAGAGATTGATAAGCCTAGTTCTTTTGTAAAATTATCTTTTGAGATGAATTAGAAAGCTTTTACAAGTACTAGAGTTATTTCTTTGAAATTCTATGGTCTAACTCCTGCAATTATGCAGAATTTTTTTATATAGAATGCATTTTCAGGCAAAAAATCAAGTAGGTGTCTTTGTTAAAGGATCTATGAATAAACAAAAAAGACTTCTTATAATAATAGCTTCTTAGAATAATACATTCATTCCACATGTCATAGATTTCCTTATATTCAGTTTTTTTCTCAAATGAATCTTGGAGAGATTTTCTCTTTGCATTTTCTGTCTCCTGTTGAGCATAGTATCCAGGGCCCTTTTCTTTATAGTCTTATGGAGGAGGAAAAAATTTTTAAGAAATAAAAGATTCTGTTTAGAGAAACTTTGGAATAGTTTGATTTCTAATGAATCAAGACTAATAAAAGTTATAGTTTTCTAATTTAAATCCTCTTTTATTCGGGAAAAAAAGTGTTTCAGCAGTAAAATCAGGAGAGAGGGGTTTCTTCTTTTTTTGTGGTACTGGGGATTGAACTTAGGGTCTTGTGCATGCTAGGCAAGCACTCCACCACTGTAAAGTGTTTTGTTTTTTGGTTTTTGTTTTTTTTTGGTATCAGGACCTTGGATTTGCCAGGCAGGCGCTTGTGCAGCTGAGCTATATCCCCGGCCCATTAACAGTAAAATCAGTATGTGTAAAAACAGAACATACATAACTGTAAAGATTTCCTTTTCTGAGTTAAGGAGTTTACGTTAGAAAAAAAATGTCTCATAGGCCAATGTGATGGCAAATACCGGTAATCCCAGTATCCCTGGAGGCTGAGAAGGGAGGATGACTTGCAAGTATAAGCCCAGCCTGAGCAATTCGGCAGTGTAACCAAAACTCTGTCTCAAAGTAAAGAAAAGGCTTGGGATGTAGCTCATTGCAGAGCCCTGGGTTCAAGCCCCATCACCACTACAAAAAACAGAGGCCCCCTGCAAGTCAACAGAGATATTACACTTTATAAGAGGGAAGTGTTGCTATTGACCCATAGATTTTTATATAAAGATGCCATCTTTATTTTTTGAGATCACTTAATATTGGATTTGAAAATTATTTTTAAATGCTTAAAAAGTTAGGTAATCAGAGAAAAAAAGTCAAAAATTGATGTTTTACTGTGCTTCAGTATTTTATAGCGTAAATAAGCTTTGTTCACAGGTATATAATAAACATTTTATCTAGATTAACATGATATGTTGAGAATAGTAAAATTGTTCCTTATATTGCTTTTTCCAAAATAAAAACCAGTCATATAGGGTTTTTAGAAAAAATAACAGTCTAGAAGACTGGAGCTTAAATTTTATTTATTAAAATAAGCAAAGATAAGCTGGGTATAGTGATACACATCTCTAATCCCAGCAGTTGGGAGGCGGAGGCAGGAGATTGCCAAAAGTTTGAGGCCAGCCTGGCCACATGGTAAGACTCTGTCTAAAAAAAACCAAAAAAAGTAAACAAATACTTAACTATTTGCTGAGTAATGTTCCTTATTTAAACAGTATGTGTCACTGAATTTAAAATCACTAGGAAGGTACTCTTGGAGATTGTGATATATTCAAATATTATGCAGAGAAATTATTTCTGTATTGTATAATGCCAGAAATTAGCAGTGTGTTTAGTAAGGAATAATAGGTAGGCATTGTAATTGATGAACAGAATATCTCAGCCTGTCTGTCACAAAGTCTTTTCCCTGTTCAGAACTTTCCATTTCTTGTCCCTGGTAATGATGAAAACAAAGTCTCAACATCCTGGTGATGGGGAGAGATTTATACTAATACTCTTAGAAAGTGAAGTATTCAAACATATACTAGCTGTATGTACTCAGAGAATAAAGAAGGTAATTAAAAATTTTTGCCACTCTCCCCAGTTTTTGTCATTACTTAGATGAAATTGGGGAAAAAAAGGAAATACAGTGGGATATAAAACTCAGAAAAGTATATAAAAAGAAAGGTTGGCCAGTTGGCTTTAGCTTTTTAGCCTGTGAAGTTCATGTCAGTTAGGAGTAAGTTTCTATCAGCTCTCTTTATGTTATAGTGTGTCCTTGTCTTTATAGTGTGTCCTTTTCTAGGAGAAAAGGTGCAAGCATTTTTTTCATCAGCAGGGAAAAACTGTAAAATTTCTCGTTTCCCTCTATTAAATATGTATCAAGATTATCTTTCAATGAATTGATACTGAAAATGAAAGAAATAAGTGTGCCCTCATAATTAGAATTTAGATGTAGCAGTTTGCTTGGATGTGAGCACACACAAAGAAAATTAATTGAATACCACATTTTTATGTAATGACAGGGACATGACTTTTCTATGTAAGTATTTTTTATATTATCACCGAAGAAATCTTTTGAGCAAGATTTGGTAGTGATAACGGCAACTCCAGCACTTGGGATGATTAGGCAGGTGGTTCAACACCATGCCAAGCTACATAGCAAGTTCAAGGCAGTCTAAAATAGTGACACCCTGTCTCAAAATATGAAACACAAAAACATAAAAGCTAAAGTAGTTAGCGCCTTTCATATATTTATAAGATGCATTGCCTTTATCACCTTTCCAATGTAAGGACTATATGAAATGTAAGTATAATATATGTAACATGATGAGTGGAGTGTGTGTGTGTGAAGGTGTTAGCTGTCTACCTACAGTAAGTAGGGTTTTTTGGTTTTGGGTTTTTTTTTTTTTTTTTTTTTTTTTTTTTTTTTTTTTTTTTTTTTTTTTTTTTTTTTTTTTTTTTTTTTTGTCTTTTTGAGACAGGGTCTCACTATGCAGCTCAGGCTGGCCTTGAGCTCACTTTAGCCCAGGCTGGTCTCAAACTCACAATGATCCTCCTGCCTCAGCCTCCTGAGTGCTGGGATTACAGGTGTGTGCCACCATGCCCAGCATAATAAGTATGTTTTTAAATATGTCTTTAGGATAGTTTTTGAGTGGGAAATAAGAAATGAAGTATATTATTTTTGCTTTTGAATCTAATCTGTCTTCATTTTTAAGCTAGACTTATAGTTGGCCCTAAAATGTTTTTCCCATCAACAACTGTTCTTTCCCAATAAATGAGCAGTCTTTATCATTTCCAACAAATATCTATTATCGATATTCTTTTTCCCTAACTCATATATGCATCATATATTCTGAGTAATCAATTTTAAACTTGATCTTACCTATAATATTTGTTCTCTGGAGTTTTCCTATTTTAGTCAGAATTGTCATAGTGTTTTTCGATGGCATTAGACAATAATATAGTGTTACCAGTGGTTTTTTTGTGTATGGTTTCTGTTATGTGTTTGGTTTTTTTATTTGTTTTGAGAAAAGGTCTCATGATGTAATTAAAGCTGACCTCAAACTTGCAACCATCTTCTTGCCTCTGCCCAAAGGCTAGAGTTATATGCATTCACTGCTATGCCTGGTTTGTGTTGTTCTATTCTCTTCTGTTTTGTTTTGTTTTTTGAGACAAGGTATCTCTATATATAGTCCAGGCTGGCCTTAAACCCACTCTGTAGCCAGGCTGGCCTTGAATTTGCAGTTGTTGTCCTGCCTCAGCCTTCCCATAGACCAGTGATTCTTAATTGAGATTGTAGATTAGTCTTATCCATGGAGTTTTATAAATATACATACAATGTCAGCTAGGCATGGTAGTGCATACATACAACCCCAGCTATTTGGGAAGCTGAGGTAGGAGGATCAAAAGTTAAAGGCCACGAGAGTCCAAGGATATAGATAAACCCAGGAGTACAGTTATTATCACAGGGAAGATAACTGATTGAGTGGTAGGGCAACGGAGATGAGGGAGGAGAAAAAACGAACTGATCAAAAGGGCCATCATCTGTGTAACTGAGTAACAAAGGTGAAGGTAACATTATGTAGGACAGCATCCAGAGCTAATTCCCTTCTATGTTC
>PVLD010021802.1:0-30661 GCA_004027595.1 Dinomys branickii
ACCTGAGTTTGGTGCATGGTGATAGACTGGGGTCTATTTTCAGTTTTCGGCAAGAGGCAAGCCAGCTTTTCCAGCACCATTTATTAAACAGGCCTTCTTTTTTCCAGTGGGTTTGGTTGACCCCTTTGTCAAATATTAGGTAGCTGAGTGGGTTTTTTGTTGTGGTTGCATCTTCCAGTCTGTTCCATTGATCCTCAGCAGAGCCTCTTGATTCTGCACGGTTGCTGGGCCTCCCAAAGAAATAAAACTTTAGACAGGTGCGTTCAAATTGGGGTCTACAGACAATTAAAAATATGGTGCTAGAGAGCACAGACTGCACAATGAAGGATGAGGAATAGCTTTGGGTATCACCTACCTAGTGAGGTTGTAGCCTGACCTAGTCCAAAGATCTGTTATATTGAAGTATTCCTTGTTCTGGTTGTTGAATGACTGACTGAATGTGTATTAGTTATCTAATGCTAAGTAATAAGTCATTCAAAATCTCGATGGCTTAAAACCTGAACAATGAGGTTTTCCCTCATGGGTTCTGTGGGTATTGTGGTTTGTGCGTTCCCCCAAAGCCTCATGTGGTCATAGGGTTTTTTTCAGAGGTGGCTGAACCTAGAGTGTGTGGTTGATTTGTAGTGCAATGCTGGGATTAAGGGTGCTGGGATTAAGGGTGGGTGATTGCTGGATCAGTCCACCGATTGGACTGGCACTGCCCTAATCCTGGAAGGTAGATTGGTTACAAGATAAGGTAGAGAAAGAGGCTTGTCCTGCTCACTCTTGTTGCTTTTGCTGTCTTCTGCTGCCATGAACTGTTGCCCCTCTGCCATGTGCCACCCTGCCTCAGACTGGCCAACTATGGACTGAAACCTCTACAAACTGTGAGCTAAATAAACCTTCCCCCCTTTAACTTTAGGTGTTGGATATTTTGTCTCAGCAATGAGAAAAAACTAAGGCAGTCAGTCAGGAATTGCTCTGTTGGGCAGTTTTGGCTTGGGATTTCTCCTGAGGCTTCAGGCAGATATCAAGGGCAGCAGTCTCAGCTGACATGCTGGGGTGGTCAGTTCTCTCCCAGGCAGCTCCACAGGATGGTCAGCTGGCTGTTGGCTGGGAGCCTCAGGGCCTCTCCACGTGGGTTCTCTACACACAGCTGCTCTGTGTCCCAGTGGCCTAGTGTGAGCTTCCCTCGGAATGAGTGATACTGGACTAAGGTAGAGACTGCAAGACATTTGATGACCTAGACTCCAAAGTCCTACCCTATTCCTTCTGCTGTATCCTATTAGTCACACATGGCAGCCCTGAAGTAACCCTGTTACACGAGTAACCTGTGCCCTGGGACGCTGGCAACCCCAGCAGGATTCAGTTGTTTATTCCACGCCCATTATGAACTAGACCTGTGTTTCTTGGGCATACAGGTAACCAGGACAGAAGGACAACTGCCACAGAGCCGACATTCTGGAGGAAGGTGCAAAACACAGCCATATAGAACCACCCAGGAAGTAAGCAGGCTGATGTACAGCTAAGGGAATTCCTTTAAACGGAGCAATCAGGGAAAAAGTGTGTCATTTCAGCTGAGTTCTGAAAGGAGTGAATGAGTCAAGTTAAAGCATTTCAGGCAAAAGGAGCAGTAAAAAGCAAGATCCTGGGAGCTGGAAAAGTCTTGGCTTATTTGAGGAACCCACTGGGGTTACACAGGGAGTGAGTGAGGGTAGGAATGACAAGGTGGCCGGATTTCATTTCAAAAGCAATGAGGCGACACTGAGTGACATATTACTAGGATTTACTCCTTGGAGCACAAGACTACTTTTGTCATCAAGGCACATAAACATGGGTCTATAAGATCCACATTTACTGTTTAGAATGTTTCTATTGATGAATTATTAATTTTAATCTTGAGTTTTATTATATTAAGCAATGACTACTTAACAGAAAAAAATCACAAAAATAAAGTATTGAGTTTTTAGTATTTATTAGTGTTCATAAAAAAGCATCAAAAATTTCAATATCCACTGGTTTTTGATATACAAAGTCTAAAAGAGAACATTAGAAACAAATTGCCATATGAACTACAATGAAAATACAGTAACATTCTACAAAAAAATACTCTTCATTACCACACCTAAGGCAGTGTGCACACATGACGACAGCATGTTCCACACACACATATTGCTTACACTGACAGCACATGTCTTTTCCTTTGCTAGCCTTTTTGTAGGATATACTTGATGTCTCAGTAGTCTTTGTTGTTTTTATATTATACAATGTGTAGTTAACAAGAACATAAAATATCAATAAAACTAATTACTAAATTCTTAATGCATACTGTGCATTTAGAATAGACATCAGTGTTTGCACATCAACCATGTACTTCCTTACAAAACCTAAAAGACAACCTCAAAAATAAATTCCTATATGAACGACAATAGAAATATCAATAGAACTCTATCACAAAAGTAAGTTTGGCTTCAACTGTCACATGCAAGGCAGCCTTCACACATGACTACGGCATGTTCCACGCACACGTCTCACTGATACTGACAGAACAAGTGCTCAGCTTTCCTTTCCTATGTGGCGGTCCTGTCACCTCTCTCCTCTTCCTGTTTTGTCAGGAAGAGAACATACCCTTAGCAGGGAAATTAGATGTCAAAAAATAGAATATCAAATATGTAAGGAGTGCTCAGAGTGAACATCAACATTTTCACATTAGTGGATTACTGGCTTACAAAACCTAAAAGATAACAGCATGGTGGTGCCCTCTTGTAACCCCAGCACTCAGGAGGCTGAGGCAGCAGGATTGCCATGACTTTGAGGCCAGCCTGCACTACATAGAGAGAGATGCTGTCTTAAAAAACAAACCAAAAAACCTATGTGAACTACCGTGTAAACTCAAACAAAAGCCTACCACAGAAATAAGCTTGGCTTCAACTGCCACACCCAGGGCAGCCTTCACACGTGACAGCTGCATGGTCCACACACACGTGTCGCTTGCACTGATAGAACGTGTGTCTGTTTTCCTGTACTTTGTTGTAGGGCACAGTTGACATCCGTTTTGTTTCCCTGCTGTCATAGTAGGTCTTTGTGGTGCTGTGCCTGCCTGTTCACCTGTCAGTTCACCAGTGCGCTCCACAATTGTTTTGTGTAGTTCCCTGGGCAGGAACATTTCGTTCTCCCTCTGCTGTAAATGATCTTTTATGAGCTCCAGTCCCAACCCTGTAAGAGAATTCCTCTGTGATTTTTTGCACTGGTTGTTTTCTTTGTAAACTATCAAACTATGGATGCCACATATGTTTAGGGTTGAGTAAAACACAACCATTGGCCAATGCTTTGTGTTTCGGGTGACATCATAGTTGCTGCATAACTCATCACAGCATCTACTCCACCTTTGGCTTTGTTAGTAAAAGTTTTCATCTCAGGCTTCTGTTTGGTTGAAGTTTCCGTATCAGTATTTTCAGCATGGTTAAATATTGACATCAGCAGTACCGATTTGCTTTTCTTTGCCATATATAAGGCCAATGTTATATCTTTCTGAAATTCAAAGATTGTGTACTCCATAATTCTCTATTTTAAAATGGCACCATTTCATTTGGAATTTCTACTTTGTTCCTGGGTACAGTTCCTTGTGCTGATCAATTTGTGCTCTGTTAGCAAATGTAACATCAATTGGAAACCAGTTAACCAGTTATTGAATGTCACATTCTGATTAGTTTAGGAGATGAGAGCAACAAGTCTGTTCACAGCATCATTTGGTTTGGTTGCTATATGAATAAGGACCTATGGATGAGTTCCAGGATGAATGTTTAAATTAAAAGCATAATAAGTCTTGGCATCTACAAGAGCATAAATAGTTTTTTTTTTTTTTTTTTTTTGTCTTTATGAGACTCCCTAGCAGTTCAGGCTGGCCTTGAGCTCACTTTGTAGCCCAGGCTGGCCTCGAACTCGCAACGATCCTCCTGCCTCAGCCTCCCAAGTGCTGGGATTACAGGCGTGCGCCACCATGCCCGGCGAGCATAAATAGTTTTTGTGCCATATTTTGACCTCTTGCTTTCCATTAGTCTTTTACATTCTTGTGATCACCATGACAAATCTGTGCTAAGTATAGCAGACCTATAAATGCTCTCATTTAGCTAGTGAGGTGTCATAACAAATACATTTTTGAATATATCTATTGGTGCATCTGGAACATTGTACTTGCATTTCAGTGTCTATGTATTTCACAGCATCTTGTAGCATTTTGTTTGTTACAGTTTCCAACACTGAATAGCACTGCTGACATTCTGTCCAACATGTTTCACCCATGCAAGACCTTCACTGTATTTTCAGACCTACTTCTAACATTGGCTCATTCCATTTGGTTCATGGCCATTTTACAACATTTCCACTAGTCAAACATGTACTCACATTGCTGTTTTCTTCATCACTTGAATCAAGGAGGTCTGCATTCCCTGGGTCAGTATCAGCCCATTTCACCATCCCAGGAACTTTGGCTCACATGGCCAGTGTCAAAGTCATCAAAAGCAGCATCGCCATCACCATGATCATCCACTCACACCACTCTTTTGTCATGAAAACTTGTATTTTACCAAAATGGTTCATCTTCATCATCCACACAGGAGTAATCTGATTCACTTTTGATCTCCTCCAAAACTTGCGAATCTGGTTTTTCCTGTGTCATTGTATCTAACAGAAAATTCAAAATAAAACTTTTTTTCTTAACAAATCCTCGAGCGGAGTGGGTCTATTGGACTCTCTGTGATGCTCAGGTAAATATATATAAAACCAGTTAGATAGAGCATAAGTGGGTCCAAATCCCATTTTGTCACTTTTAGACATGTGCACATGCCTTGCTGTTTGTCATAACAAGTGGGTGAACATATAGATTGCTTCCTGTATCCCTCAGGGAAAAGTACTGAGGCACACAGCCAGCGACTGCAACACTAACGTACAAATTTATAGTAGAAAAGTAAGGGGTGGGTCTGTTGGACCAGGCTTATGCCCTGAGATCACTTTGGCTAAGACAGTTTGGACAGGGACAAGGGTAGAAGAATGTCAACCACTGAGGAAGCTATTTCATGGTGTACACCAAAGATGATGAGGACTTGGACCAGCAGGAAGATGAAGAGCAAGAAATGGATTCCAGAGATGTTCCGGAGGTGACATCAGTCGGACTTGGCTGTTTGATTCGGGGCACATTTCCATTCATCTCCATTCTTTCAGAGAAAGAATTGAGCCTATTTAAATGTCAGTCAGTATGCTAGCTTTTGACACTACCATGTGAAGCAAACACAGACACGAAGTTTCTACAAACGAGATTCAGTAGAAGAACATCATAGAACTATAAAATCGCACTTGCTCTAAATTCTATGAAGTGGAATTTATGTGGTTGTGTAAGAGGATGATAGACTGGAGAAAATACGAGCAAATGGGCTGAGACCTGAAGGAGGAGCTAAAAGTTAACTAGACAAGGAGTTAGGGAAACAGCTCCACAGAGTCCACTCTGTGCAAAGGCCTGTGGTGGGAAGGAGAATGACAATTTTTTAGTTTTGAAGAACTAAAAAATTAAGCAAACTGAAGTTGCAGCTCAGCAGTAGAGAGTGTTAAGCAGGCACTGAGCCCTAGGCTCAATCCTCAGGGCGCACAAACACACACACCAGTGTGCCAAAGGGAGCAGGACGCGGCTGAGAGCAAGACCAGAATAAGACAATATTCAGCCATTTGGCCTCTAGCCTGAGACAATGGGAAACTGTTGAAAAGATTTAAGGAGAGTGGAGGCAGTGATTAAAATATTATTTTGAAAATAGCACTCTTTGGAAAAGAAAGGCCAGAGTGGGGCAAAGAGGGGTCAGGAGCAACTGCGCTGGGTCAGTTCATGTTTCTAACTTGGACCAAAGTGCTTGAAGAGTTTTTAAAAATCCAGATACCCAGGCTGTGCCACAACCAAAAAGATCAGAATCCCCTGGTGGGTGTAATTGAGGTATCTCAGGCATGAAGAGTTTAAAGTGCCCTGATAATTGCCCTATGCAGCTGAGTTTGAGAACCAGTGATTCAGGCCACTGATAATGGGTGGCAGCAGCAGAGAGACTGAGGTGGGTTTGAGAGCTACCTGGGTTCCAATTATTCCATAAATAAATAATCAGGTGAGCAAAAGTTTGGTCTGCAAGAAGTCTTCAGAGAAATCTACGAATCTCAGCACTGACAGAGAAGAAAGTAGGGATGGAGCCCAACACTTGTTCAGACCAAGAAACTCACTCCTGGGGTGTATGGGGAAGGGCTTTCCACAGAACAACAGACAGTAAAGGGTGTTCACTAAAGCACAGGTTTGTTTTAGCGCTGGGGATTGAACCCATTCATTGCACATGCTAGGCAAGTGGTCTACCCTGAGCTATACCCCAACCTTGTGAGTAGAGTTTTAAGAGAAGCTACATTTACGTTAGCAATGATTTGCATTTCATGTTCAGTTCTGAGACTTCTGATTTGGAAATTGTTAAAGAAGAGATTAAAATAGACCATTATACATAGTTGTTATTGCCTTAAAAATTCTTAGCATGTATCATTGTTTATTTAGGAAGCACTTAACTGATCACGTGCAGGATGTAGCAAAGGCAGTTCTCAGAGAACTTACATCCTTAAGAGCATGAAGTTACTCTTCAGAAGAAAGTTGTCCTTGTATTATTCACCCTTGTACCAAATCATTCAAAGAAATCACTCTTCCAAAATGAAATATATATACTTTCAGGAGCTATGTGACCCTCGGTCTCTCAGACCCTAAATTTTCCCACCTGCAAAAAGCACAAAAATAGCACCCATCTAAAAGAGTTGAGGTATGCATGTAAAGAATTTGGCAATGTTCTGTATATAATATTGATAAGGCTCCAAAAAATGCCAGTTATTATTGATAAAGAATATGTACCATTATAAATATATTTTTTAAATACAGTGGAATTGGATTTCCCACTGACATTGTTAAAAAACTAGTGTATAAAAGTCATGTACAAGGTTATCCTTGAAAATCTCCAATAACATTCAAGAGTGATTTAATTAAAGTGTACCGAATGTAAATATGCTTGATTTCTCATCAAACTGGATAGTTTCTCTGTGGTTCTCAGTTCATTTCTTTTTTCAATGATGACTTCAAGGAGTCACCACCACAAATGCACATGAACAATAATTACAGTCGGTTAAATAAGGAGGCATTTCACATATGACCTCCCGTCTGTATTATTTCCACGGTATCTGAACAGCATTTTGAGACAATAACATTCACTATACTCAGGACATTTATTGTTGAATCAGTTAGACATGTGTATGATTTGTCCCTATTGTAAATCCTATAGCAAAACTCACTGAGAGCTGTTGAATAGAATTTCTCACTCTTTGATCCTACTTTATTTCCCTAAAACACGTTACTCTCAAGAAACCTGTAATTGTTTGACTGCATAATGAGCCTTGAGAAATCATGATTACTGCCTACAGATAGGATTGCACTTAAATAAAACGTAACTTTAAAAAATCCTCCGAATGTATTTCTAGTCCTATTTCCTGAGTTAAAATGTTTTATCATTCTTACTATCAAGAAATGCTTGCTTCTTTAAATGTTGTTGAGGTGCTAATGAACATGGAACGCAGCAGTTTAAAGATTACGGATGTTGGAACCTAAGAACTGTGGGTGAAACAGGGCTGTGTCTCATATGTGAATAAACTTCAAATTAATCTTGAGACGGTGACGATATCGGTGTATCACTGAGGGTTGCTGCGATTATTCGGATCAATGTAAGACACCTCCCTGCTGAAGCTTTGTTACAATGCTAGCATAGCTGACTGTTGCAGTCGACCTAAGCCTTCCTTGAACCCTTACCATTATTTACTTTCCCCCCACCTTTTCATAAGGAGAGTCAGTGATTTTAGATGAGAAGATACAAGACAGGAGAGAGCACCAGTCGGTCTGAATTGAGGGATGACAATAACTGAGTTTGATACGAAGTGGCCCACTGATAATGTAGGACTGAGAGATTTGGGGGTCTACAATTAGGACATCAAATGCAAATTTGACTCATTGCATTCCATTTCCATTTTGGTCTAATGCAGTAAGACCCTTTAATTGGAGACTAAACCAAAGAAACTACCTTTTGACTGTGTCCTTCTCCCCATATTTTAAATGCATCCCTTTGCCCTAAATCTTATAAATAATGTTATTGTGCATAAATGATAAAAGGACAGTATGTTAAAATTTAGGAGTAAACAGTATTAAATCATTAATTTTTTTTAAATTACAGATGGAGACCAGAAATTGGCCACAATTTCATCAAATCCTGGGCCACTTAATTCATTGCCACTGCTCTACTGTTGTGAAAAGAGGCAGCTCTGGAAGAAATGCTTTTAAACTAAAATAACCACAGCATCCAAAGTAACTGGTGGCATTCTTAATGACTCTCAGGTTAACAGCAGAACTATTTAATTTCGGTCTGCATACAGATCATCTTAATCCTAAAATATTTACATGTTGCAAATTGTTTTCAGACTAAATTGACCAGCCAAGAATAGGGAATCAAGATCCACCCACAATAGCCAGGCATGGTGACACACACCTGTAATCCCAACACACAGGAAGCTAAAGCAGGAAGATGGCCCTGAGTTCAAGGCCAGGCTGGAGTACATAGTGAGTTCAAGGCCAGGCTGAATTACATGGCGAGACTCTGTCTCAAAACAAAACAAAATACGAAACAACCTAAAAATAGAAATTTCATTTGAACCAGCAATTTCCCTTCTAGGTATCTTCCCAAGAGTTAAAGACATTATATTAAAGTGACACATGCATACCCAGGTTTATAGCAGCACAGTTCACAATAGCTAGACCTAGAAGTGGCCTATGTCCATCAACAGACAAATGGGTAAAGAAACTGTATTTATACACAATGGAGTACTACTCTACCAAAAAGGATAAACGAGTCATCTGTAGAAAAATGGACACATCTTGAGATCACAATGTTAAGTGAAATAAATCAGACACACAAGCTTAAAGAGCAAAATAAAATGATAGTTCATAGGAAGTAGGGTGAAAGATCTTTCTGAGATGGGAAGGGCATCAGCAGGTGGAGGGTGGAGAGGAAAGGGGATGAAATAAGGAGATAGGACATGTTTTGTACATGTACCCACTTCACAAAGGTAAACATTATGTACTGCAGACTTGTACTAGTGTTTTTAAAAGGGAGGGAGAAGAGAGAGGCGGGGAGAAATGAAATGAATTCAAAGAAAAGAATGCCATATCCTGGCCGCTATCCACCTCCAGGCATACTGGTCGGTTCCTATTCAACCACCCCAAAGTAAATTCTACCAGTTAAAACTCGTCCTTCAAAAACAATTTTATGTAGTTTTTTTATCACCTCAATCTCTGACATGGTCAACAGGAGGCCACCAAGGGATTTGAAAAAAAAAATGCGATATGAAAGACAAAGACCAAAATATAGTAATAAGAAATGCCCTCAGATGAAACGGGGACCCACTGTGAGACGTACTTGGGCTAAAATACCACTGATCCTCTCTGACCGCTGTGACTTCCTCCTGTAACTGGAGGGCTCTGGTGCTGTTTTGGATCTCGAGTTTGTTTCCCTCAGTGCACAGTTCCCTTAACCAGGGCCCCGGGGATCATTTGGAGCAGGCTAGGAGGACGGGTAACAGTACAAACTTTGGCCATTGTACTAGTGTCTTTCCTAGAGGGGACTCAATGTTTCACACAACCCATTTGGATCTGAAATGATCCAGTAGATAGTTGGATCATTTTTTTTAACCCCTTCTGCCAATCTTCACCTTATGAGTTTCATTTATGCATAAACTAATTGCTAATGACAATTGCTGCCATGTTACCATTTGTGTGTCTTGTCCTTTTCTCCTTTCCTCCTTTCCTGCCTTCGTGTTGAGGTGATACGTTGGTGGTGTTTTGTCTTAATTTATTTTCTCTGATGCAAACTTTTTGATATTTTCTGGTTATTATGGGAATTACAAGTTAATGCCCCAAATTTATAACATTTTAATACCAATTTGATTTAAATAATATACAACTATCATATACAGCTCAGTCCTTCCCCTTATACTGTCATTGTCAAAAACTACATTTCATACAATATGCCTACCCAATCACTTCTTTTATTGTTGCTTTGCACTTTTCTGTGCTTAAAACATGTAGGAAATTATAAACCCAAATACTTTACATTACACTAGCTCCGGCTAGTTACCTGTTCTGGAAATACTTTTTTCTTCCCAACAATGGAGGAAGGGATCTTTTGACATTTTGGGCCATTCATATTTATTTTTCTGTGGACTGTGTGATACATATTTTTAAATCATTTTCTACTAGTTCTTATTTTCTCATTTATTACACTCTGCATATTAAAGAAATACACCAAAATATTTTTTCAAGTATTTTCTCAGGTTAAAAATTTTTTTCTGTGCATTTGTTCCTTCCCATGACAATGTCATATAGCTTTATAATACTTTAACATCTGGCGTTACCTCTTAAAGAATGCCTAGAGATTTTCCCACTGTCATACAACACTATTAATCAATATATCAAATATTATGCTAAATAGGCTCATTCCATACCGAAATACTTTGTTTGGTCAGCTAGTTCCTTTCCAATGAGTTTTGAAATTTCAACAATTTTTCTGTGCTCTCACCATGCCTCCTTAAACATGGTATGTATTACATTTTGAGCTACAGTATTTTCTTTCATGTAAAATGTTTTGGTTGTTTGACTCAGTAGTTCTTGAATTTTCTGTCAACTGCATCAGCTCTGTGCTCATTTTGTTCAGTTGCTCTCACTCTCGAAATTCCTCCCAGCCTCCAGGCCTTAGCACATTGTATTAGGTACTTCTGACTACTCATACAGTTGGTCTGTTTACACATCCACTGAAGCCTCCCCTGATCCTTCCCACATTTAAATTAGCTTCTCATTCACTGTACTCTGTACTTTTCAACTACAGTATACACCATTCATAAATATGTGTTCACACATTGTTCCCATGGCAATGAGTTTCAGCAAGACTGTGTGCGTGCTTATTACACTGCATTGGCAACCCCTAGCAGAACCGGGCACATGTATGTGTGCCTGTTCCCTAAAAACCTGTCATTGTAATAGTTATCACTATGTCAATCAATCAACAAATAGCTCACATTGTAAAAGAGTTCTACTAACAGTTCTTATAGCCAGGATAAGAATGTAGGCTTTAAAATCCCATTCAATCTACTAGAATAAAGAAATACATTATTTTTACATATGTCACTACAGATCTACAGTGGGTTTGTAGAATTATCTGTACTGTTCTTTATTTATTGAGTCCAGGGAGGGTGCTCCTATTTTAGAATTTTATAAAAACGCTGATAGTGAAGATAAAGATACTTAGATCCTTCCAAAGAATCTATTTTTATCTCTCTATACTGCTCCCACATACTGTTCCTATACACCAGTGTTATTATTACCAGAACAAAAAACAATACACAAAGCATACTAGAAATATTTGGTTCTTTTTAATCAGCTATTGATGGTATAATAAAATAAATTTAAGTGGCACCTAAACATATAATAGTTCAACAATAATCTACAACATAATATGTTAAGCCTAATTGTCAAAATAACACCTTTTTTGTTCAAGAAATGAGAAAAGAAGGCATAATCAAAATTATGGCCAGCAATCTGGGTTCATTTAGACACTTCCAGGTGGTTTATAGGTATATTGGCAGGCACATATTGAAAAAATCAATCCATTAGACTTAGAAATAATGGTATAATACAAATTTTAAAAAGGAAAGATACACATTGCAGTTCATGTCTCAAACTAAAGAAAAACATCCACCAAACATCACAACAGATCTTCTAATAGTTTTTTAAACATTATTTGGGGACCACCTTTTTTTGAACATTTAATTAAAATGTTTAATGTATTAAATAATGTATACAGAATAAGTTCTGTGAAATGAAAGGACCCATAAGTGTATACCCCCCCTCCCACCCCCTCCCTGCAACAAAGCTCAATTTTGTAATGGTCTTAGCAGAAAATAATTCCTGATTTAAACAGAATTTATAGCATTACAAAAGTTTACAGAACACTTATCTTTTCATCACTCTTTTCTAACAGCAAAGATTACAATGAGAAATGATCAGAATGTAAAAATATTTGTGCAAAACTGCATTAAGTTTTCTTACCATCTAACAATAGGGGTAAAAACTAAAACACACAATGACAATAATGAAGAAAATCTGCATCAAAAATAACTAGGTTTCAAACAACAGAGATTATGTATACTACACACTGAAAGACAACATGGCACCATAAGCAGCAGGAGCAAGAAATGATTCGGTGGCGACGCCCGCCAAGGAGGGGCCGACCGGGAAGACGCCCATGGTGGCCTCCGCACCAGCCATCAGCTCAAGCCTGGAAACACCTGCAGGACCGCAACTCGATTCACTGTCTTTATTTGTGAACTTGCAGGTCATAAAGAAGTATTTAAGAAAGTCTTTTTCCTCCCCACGATGGAATGTTTCTTGTCTTCCTGGTAATCCTTAGAAGAGCTGAATCATGGACTCTCTGGATTTACCTACACCGATCCACTTAACTAGAAAACAGAAGAAGCGCATCAGTTCACTGACAAGGATCAGCCTTTAGTGTTAACAGGCAGTTTCCTGCTTTCGTTCAACACCGTCATTTAACCTTTCCCTGCATGCCTTTTTGTGCTGTTTGATTTTACTTTCATGTCCTACATGGCCGGGGAAATTTCTAATCATCAGTCAATATGGCTTTAGATTAGGGTACTTGCAGAATTACTGGCTTCTGCAGGTACTGTTAGGATAACCCCTCATGGATTCCACAGAGGTCACTGTCAGACTCACGGCCATTTATATGTCAGGAACTGTTGACTAAGAGGAGTAAACAGTACGCTGATCTCAGCCTGGGAGGGCCTCCTAGCAACTTAGAACACAAGTCAAATCTAAAATGAACTGTAAATACTCAAATGAACAATACAAAAATCGGAATGAATTTATATAGAAGGCATCTACTACTTACTTTATGTTTCCTAGTATCTCTAATTTCTGTTAATTCAGATCAAAGGCTTTGTTTAGTAAATCAATCCTATCCACCCTTTATTGTTTTATATATTTTCTAATGAGATTTCCACCCTTCTGTATTATTATTTCCTAATGTCTATTCAGGAAACTCCCCTAACTCTCAAAGGTAGTTTAATCCAAATTAAAAAAAAAAATCATTTTTGTTAGTTGTAAAAATATAAAATAATCTGTTATTAAGAGAGAAGGAGG
Source organism: Dinomys branickii (assembly GCA_004027595.1). Classification (NCBI taxonomy): domain Eukaryota; kingdom Metazoa; phylum Chordata; class Mammalia; order Rodentia; family Dinomyidae; genus Dinomys; species Dinomys branickii. Next base: position 13,289 of record PVLD010021802.1, read on the forward strand.
AGTAAGAATGAATGTCATGGGGTAAAAACAAAAAAGATTAATAAGAGAATTAAAGACCAGCTCAGAAAGGGGAAGAGTTAACCTACTATCTTCTAAATAAAGATACATATTTAATTTACTCTAAGGAAAAATATTTTATATCTTGTCAGGCATTTTACACAGATCATGAGCACTCTACAAAGCAACAGTGATTTTTTTAAAAATGATTTTCTATTTCAAGGCAGCCTGGTAAGTTAAAAATAGAAAAGAAAAGCATTGTTCATAAAGCTTTAAGTTTACCTGGAATTTGAAGCTCATCCTCAATGAATCGAACGTAATTTTGTGCATTAACGGGCAGCTCTTTAAATGTCCTTGCATTTGATATGTCTGTGTTCCACCCTGGGAGTGTCTTATACTGAACTTCAACTTTATTTAAGACTTCTTGGTTTGCTAAAAGTTAAAAGAGTATATCTGTTCATGGTATACATTGCCTGTATCAAGCAACTTTGGACACAGCACAGGTTCATAAACACAGCAAAATCCTTGGAACCAGGTATGCGTCAGAATTTTGAATCTCTGAGGTTTCAGAAAGGTAAATAGTACATATCTGGAATAATATTCTATAGTCAAACATTTCTCTTTTTTGTATTTATATTTTGAGATAGGATCTTGCTATGTAGTCCAGGCTGACCTCAAACTCAAGGTGATCCACCTGCCCAATCATACCCAGCAAAAATTAGACATTTCTGAAGCAAGATGATTATTCACGATTAGTGGGTAAAGATTATGTAGCTCTAACAAAAGTTCAAGTCAAATGAGGTTTGGTGTCAAATTTAGAGCTTTCTATTTTTAGAGCATTTTGAATTTTTATGCTATCAATTACAGATCTGTATAATGACAGCAATCTCACAGAAAGAAGCCCTGTATACGTGGTAACTTCTGAGAAATCTGTTGCTTTGATTGAAATTTTCACTACCTAGTCATTTCTCTGTATCAAATGTGCCCTAGAAGTGAGAGGACAATAATGGTGGACACTACGGGGTGCTGCCAGGTGCCCCTCTGCAAGGCAAGCGCTCAGGCACAACCCCCAGGACTTGCCCTCCAATGAAGACAGTTGCCACAGCCACTGGCTTGTCCACAGGGGAATACAGGGCAACCGGTACGGTCACTGTCCTACATTCAGGACAACTCAGGGACCACTCTACCTCCACAGTTCCCCAAGAGATCAGTTAAGGACTTCAAGGTGCCCCATCCCCTTTGGCTTGTCTTCTCATAACTAATTTTAATTACAAAGTGACAACTGTACAAACCAGAGGCCAGAAAAAGAAACCATAGACATAAAAATCACCTGGTGGGAGGACTTTCATGTTTCCTCCAAGCCTGCAGTGCTATCTCCTGTAATTTCATTAATATAAAATCAGACTGTTTCCTGTATTTTTCTAGGGTTCACTGAGTCATGACATATCAGACTAGATTGCTGAGAATTTCAAATGTTAAAAATGTCTATTATGGAGAGTGACTGACATACACAAGAACACAAGTCTCTAAATAGTGGTCTACAGGATGCCTTTAATGCCGCTCCACCATGAGACACTAGTACAGGTCCAGATGTTTCAAGAGGAAGGGAAAGGGTAGGAATCACAGCACCTGCTCTGTAGCACTCACACCTAGTACTCAGGAGTGCACGATCCGACAGTGAGGAGAGGAATAATGCCACAAACTCAGCACAGGCATCCTGGAAGCCTAAGTGTTACTCCTCTCTGCTGCTCCTGTGGGCATGCTTGCTCAGGAGCCAGACCCAGAGTTCAGACCCCTAGATGCACCTGCCTGGGGACAGGGACAGTGAAGGCTTTACTTCCTGGTTCCGTTAGTTGTAGTGCCTGCCTGCGGTCCAGAGGAGGGCCACCACTGGAGCTAGGGAACTTGGCCATAGCCCACACTGGCAATGTTTCTCTCCAGACCTTTGTAGGCTGTAGTGACGGCCCAAGTCATAGTGGGACTGCTTGAAACTGCCCAGTACATCTTTTGGGCTGCCTTATTAGCAATAGAAACCTATGTACCGCACTGGGAAAGGGGTGGTGGGAACCATGCAGGCAACCACCCCCGGTTCCTCCAGCCATGCAAAGCCACATACAACTGGCCATGCCTCCAGTCTCAGAAGGCAGGTGCCTCAAGCCCCAGGTTGTTGCAGACAGCATCCTCCACTCCCCTCTGAGGCAGGAGATGAGGACATGGCCAAGTAGCTGGGTAAGTGGGCATGACCTGTCAACAGCAGAGACTTGTTAATCACAGGTGCAGAGCTCCAAGAGCCCTGATACTGATCAGGGAATAAAAGCTAACTTCAATTCTTAGAGGACCTTCACGAGAGAGAGCTGAGCCCTGCACCTGATACCAATCTTCTGACAAGTGATCAAGTGGGTTTTTGGTGGGGCAGCGTAGACCTGACATCAGAGCAGGAGATATAAAAGATGGTGGTCATTAAGCTAGTGGCCACTGTCATGAGCCTTTTCACCAGCCTGGTCTGCACTCGGAGTGTACTTCTTCTCCTACCCTAACTGGGCTACATTCACCCTGCATAGCATTTCTTTTGACAGCACCTTTTCTTCCTGGGAACTTCGTTTGTGCTTGTTTCTTTCACCCTAAACAAATGTTAAACTTTCACATTCATCGACTGTTCCATCCAATTCTTTGAATGAGACAGTGAGAGCCTAGAAAGGACTGCTGCTCACTACAACACCCGGCAACACCTCCACATTGCAAACACCTACTCCCCTGGGCAGGTTTGCGCTAGTCACTAAACTAAGCCCAGTCTGGCTTCTGAAGCAGCCACCCCAGGCCAGCCAGGGGAACGTCTCTGAGCCCCGGAACGGGGTACGCAGAGGTTTCTGGCTCCTATAGCAGAGATCCCTTCTCCACTGACGGGTTTAAGGCACATGTAGAAGGGGAGAAGAGTCTTCCATCTGAAGACAACGGTGGGAATTATCTAGTATGAACAACAAAGAAATGGAAGGGAAACGAACAGCAACAGAGACGGCAGGATTGCCAAGGAACAAGAGCCAGGTGGCGGCCCCGATCCTTCAGAGACAAAGTGGGCTTGATTATCATTACGAGCAGCAGTCAGGGTGACAACAAAGAGTGTCTGGCCATCAGAGACAGACAGTGGTCAGAAGATAGGCAGTCAACAGGGTTGCAGTCTATAAATGAAACTTTAGTTTCAAAATGAAGTCAAAGAGTTTTTCAAGGGGCTGAAGACAATGCCCGAAGGAAAAGTATGGCCACTCAACTAATTTTTGAAACTGAATCTTTTTTAATCTATTTCTTGGTGTTGGCAAAGCTAAGCTCCCAGGAGGACAGACAGCAACACAATGCCAAGTGTGTACTCCCCAGCACATACTGAGGACAGGGTAACACCAATCATTTTGAGGACTGTCAGACACAAAGTTCAAGTTGATACTGATCATGGCACCACTGTTAGTAAAGCCACAGGAGGGCCAGCTTATAAATGGAATCTTGGCCCAACTCCAGCTCACTGAGTTCGCCAAGTCCAAAGATTCACCCACTGTTCTTTTCTCTAGTCACACAATATCAAATTGGAAAGAACGTACTTGTTGGATGTCAGCATTTCCACACTGGTCTTGGTCTCTTGGCTTATTGTACTAGAATAAGTGGAACCTCTTGAAAAAATGCATTTTATGAGGTAAACAACCCCGACCTGCAGATCTGTTAGCTGAGGGTTAATCAGTTAGTAAAGGAGTGAGGTAATCATTACCAACTGGGGATCCAGATCCATATCCCCAGGGATCTGAGTCTGCTTATCATGTGTTTTCCCCAGTCTTGGCTAATTTGTTCATCCATTTAGTAAAGGCTACGAAATACCAAGAGACACCCAAGTATCATCCAGGTGCCAAACATTCCTCCCCACCCACACTGGGTAACAACAGCCTTATATGCTCTTAATCATCATTACCCCTTCTAGTGACTCCTTTCCTTGCCCGCTGCTTTCTGGCACATGAAATCCAATATGACAGGGCATAGCCTTAGCTTAAAGTTTAATGGGACTCTTGCTTCTACTTTCCCATTGTGATAGCCTAGCAGGAGAGAGTAACCACTAACCTTTCCCGTAAAAATTTCCTTAAAACACTCAACAGAAATCTGCAGGAGCTACTGTATTTCTGCATAGGGCTCAACAACCAGCACAAGAGTAGAGTGTGCTGTGATATCCCGCAGAACCCTGCCTTTCAGACAGGCACTGCCCTTGCTGTAGGAGGGAATACTGCACACAGTGACTCAACTCAGTCCCTTACCCAGGAACTGCCCTTGGACAAAGGCACAGCCTCACCCGAGTGACCGCGTCTACTGTCAGGTTACTGGGCAGTACAGAGTTTTGGACACCTGCCCCAATTTAGGGTAACCTGAAGAGCCTCCTCAGCTCCCTGGCTCCTCTCAGGATTGGCCACACTGCATTTTAGCCATTTCTTCATAAGTGATGGTGCTGAAAATACCCTCTAATACACTTCAGTGCAAATTTCCGCCTCAGACTGAAAGACAAGTTTTACTTATTTTGCTAGTCTTTAATATTTCAATGAAAGAAATATGCAGTGCTGTTCCTTTATGGTAGATCTTCCTACATGTCATTAAATTTGATTATTTTTCTGGGTACTTGAGTATACAATTCTTGAGGTAGTTTTGAAAGTAGATTTAATAACCAAGACATAATATATATTGAAACAACTGACTGGCCAACTGAATAATACCCTCCACATAAACAGATTCTTTTCTGTTGCCTCACTATTCCCAAGAGAGGAACCCATTCATGGAGGTTATGATCCTCCTGCCTCAGCCTCCCAAGCACCAGGCCTGGCTTGTGGTTGGAAATTACTTTCAAAACAGGGAAGATGAGACTCAGGAGCAGCATGCCCCAAGATGCTATGTTTCTCTTCTTATTCTGAGTCTGAACATGTGCTCTGACCAGCACCCAAAGGAAAAGCAGCTACGAGCCAAGTGCTAACAAGTGAACAATCTGCACTACTTAATGAAGGCCCTGTCCAGCTTAGGGCTACATGTCACATATTATATAGAAGCACTCCCTGATGCTGCTCTACTGTACACACCACACAACAGTCCTTAGACACGGCATTAAAAGAAGTACCTGGGAAATGAGGTATGATTTCACCATTCAACTTGTAGGCAACACCAACTTTGATTTCTGTAAACATGTCCAAAATATCCAGCTTGGTAAGTGCCAACCTAATTTTGGAAGAAAAGGCAAAGTTATAAACGAACTCTTAAAGGCTTGAAGATGCAGAAGTAAAGGAAAATTCATGCAAAGCTCAAAGTTCCAAAGCAATTCTGAAAACTGGTTAGGATTATATTTTAAAGCGTGCTACATGTAAAACACTAGGGAACAATATATTGACACATATTCTTCATAATATACCACTGAGTTACTTCCTGGTGACTATAGCAGACCTTCACTGGTCCTGGCGTTCCCATGTGTTCTGCCTCAGCTTTGTCAACTGATCAACAACACACACTTGTGGCAGGCCTGCCTGAGTTAGGGCACACTCTGTGGCCACAGAACACAGCAGCATGTGCTGCTCCCCACGGACAGCACAATATGTAAGCACATTTACACACACGCCGTCAGCCCTGAAGTTCTCACTCCTGTTACCATCACCTCCACCCTTCTGGTCAGAAATTGCCTAAGAGCAAGGAAACCACATCAAGGGGCTCTTCATGACACATCAAAATTTCCTGATAAACTGACTGGAGAGCAGGTTTTTAAGGGGAAATCTGTGGAAATCAGATAAAATACTAGGTTTGGGATTCTTGTTCACAAATTACTCTCTATCCTTTACTCTGTTATTCTAGGAGCACATGCTAATTAATATGGCTATAGACACTTTCTTTTGTCTTTGTCTTTTTGAGATAGGCTCTCACTATGCTGTTCAGGCTGCCCTTGGACTCACTATGTAGCCCAGGCTGGCCTCAAACTTGCAGCCATCCTCCTGCCTCAGCCTCCCAAGTGCTGAGATTACAAGCCTGCATCAGCACACCCAGCCTAGACACACTTACACCTGTGACTTTTAATGAGCATTGTCAGTGAGCCAGAGAATATGCTTTATGTTCTTACTACACTTTTCCTCTAATCTTCAAACACCACTGACATATGAAATACTACCATTACTGATTTTATAGATGATAAAACTGAGGTGCTACCAGTCATACAAGCATAATGAATCGATCTGAGATTTAAATCTAGGATGTCAGGCCTCAAAGCTATGCACTAAAAATCACCACGCTGTACGGCCTCCCTTCTCCATAACACACTTACTTATTCTAGCTGCTCATCTAACTACCCAGCCACCCCCGAGCTGCTACCTACCTACCTTGCCTCTTTCTTACATGTAAGAGACGATCGCAGTTCGTTTCTGCCACCTCCGGATACGCAGCACTCTCTGGCTCTCTTCTATACATCTTCCCCCTATATCTTGTTCCACTTCTACCTAAAACTATAATTTCAACTTGGAGACTAAAGACTTGTATTTTTCTATTACAATAAATATTTTTAATTTTTCTACCCCTAATTTACATTCCACAAAATTAAACCTGTGGTCATGAATTTTTCTGTTTCCTGAAATACATGTTTCTACAGAATACTCACGCAGTAAACCCATTGATCATATGAGCATATCTGAGGGAAACAAGGTCCAGCCAGCCACATCTCCTTTTCCTTCCAGTAGTTACACCATATTCTCTTCCCCTTGTTTGTAACAGTTCTCCAATTTCCTAGAGAAAACACAGATCTTATTAGAATAGCAATGATGTAATTTTAGTGGAATTAATTAGAAATCACAATCACATATGGCAAAGTCTCTGTGATAAACATCTTTCAGAAAATAAGCTGAAAATTGAATTCCACAGAGGTGACAAATTTTATCTGAGAAAGGCATTATTTAAATTTAAAGGCATTATTTAATTTAAATTTAAAGGCATTATTTAATTTTGTCTGAGAAAGGAATAGACGCATTTTTAGCTTCATTTTTTTACCCAGTATTTTTTACAATCTTATACATAGGCAACTTCCTAACATGTAAGCTAACATAAAAATAACTAAGTGCTATCTATTAAAAGCAAGTCATTACTAAGTACTTGTCAATACAGGCAAATCCAGCCACTGTCCCAAGAACTGAAGTTTACCTTTTCTGAAGACAGTAAGACCAACACATGTAAAATTCAGTAAGGGGAAAAAACACATACATTTTTCGAACTGGATTTACTGAGAAATAAGCTTACATTGTCTTGCTCTGTCGGAAAGGCACCAATACCAACTCTAGTGGTGTACGCTTTCACAACTCCATACACCTCTCCAACGTTCTGAGGGGGCATACCCAAGCCTGTACACACACCTCCAACGGTGCAGTTTGAGGAGGTCACAAAAGGGTAAGTCCCTAAAAACAGAAAAGATTATTAAGATATGCTCAGGGCTACATGCACTTTAAAACAGAATTACTATTAAAATTTTGCTTTTGAGTATTTTCTAATTACTGGACAAACTTCACTACAATTGGCACTGTCCTCTTTCAACGCCTCAGTGTTTTATTCTTGATTCTCCATGTCCATAGTGAGATTAATATATATATATGTAAGAGGACACCTATCTACCTATTCTGAGTTTCCTGTTAGTTTAAAACAAATGACTATGTGAATTTAAGGTGTAGCAGCAACACGGACAGACAGCAATGCGCTAAATTTTAGCTTTGTGGCATTCAGCATTTCCCTAGCTTTTGATCTCTATGCTGAGAACAACCTCCATATTATGAGTTATGAAGAGTGGTGTTTTCTTTCTCCCTTTCATACTAAACTACCCACTCTGCTAATTAGACACTGGTTTTTTTCCAGACTGGGTAGGGATATTATGGTAACAGAATATTGTACATATACACTATATAAAAATGCACTCTGATTTGTTGGAACCAAACTCAGTGAGATATCAACAAGCAGACATTACGCATGAAAGATTCTGTTTAGAGGTAACCAAGAAGTTAAGCTTTAACTCTTTGAAGGTAGAGGAAATACCCTGAATCAACCCAGAAAGTCTCATGTGTAAACTGGTTTTCATAATCTTAGAATATGTATGTTTAACTATGCATATATTTTATATATTTTTTTTACAATACATACACATATATTTCAAAGGTTGAATGAAATATGAAGATTCTATAGAATTCATCTTATCATCTTATGGCTCCAGGCAAATGAGGTGAGTGATTAAATCATTAACAAAATAACAAAACCCGTAACTTATAGGACCCCTCTCAGCCCTCCAAACTCAAAATAATGATTTCTTTCTTTAATGAAGTACAAAACTTAACATACTGGTTCCTATCATAATCCTTTAAAAAAAAACCTTGGATGACAAACTTCCGTCATTCCTGAATACACAAGCTAAAAAAACTTTAATGCAAACATTAATTATGTATATTTTAAGTACTGTGGGCCCAGTCTAGGTCCCGGTGAACCACATCTCACTTACCAAAATCAATATCTAATAATGCTGCATTTGCTCCTTCTACTAAGATTTTCTTTGGTGGTCCATGTAGAGCCTCATATAGGAAATAAACTCCATCTTTCACCATTGGTTTAATCCTTTCCATATAACCCTGTGCACAGACAAAAACCAATTTTCATGTGTACTAACACACTGATAATATAACCAGCACAAGTAGAAGTTACTGACTTCATGACAGTAAAAACTAACAAATCCAATGCAAAGTAAGAAGGGCGTTGCTGATCGTACTTATCCTACTGTTGCAACATTTAGATTAGCTTTGGTCTCTTGTGCTGATTTTTTCTAGAGCCAGAAAAGACACTGGGTCAAGAATATTAGAGATCTAAGTGCTGGTGGTATAGCTCAGTGGTACAGCAAGGACCTAGCATGCTCACGGTGCTGGGTTCCACTTGCAACCTGGGGTGTGCACGTGAAGCAATTCAAAAGTTCTATATCAGCCTCACACACATAATGATAATCATCTACCAAATAGCAAAGTACTCCTATTTCATATATAAGGTTTCAGAAAATGAATTGGCTATATTACCTGCTGGTTTTAAAATTTGTGAGGACTAATGCATGTAACCAAGAATTTTGAAATTTACATTAGAGTGACTATCAAAATTTAGTGAGGGCCACAAGTTATACTGTTAGGCATGCAAATATCAATGATTGATATTCTTTTGCTTTATATTCCATTGCTGTAAAATATCTCCATAGTATTACTAGTTGATAATACCAAATATTATTTTACATGTGGAACTTATAAAATTTTTTCAAAATATATTGAAAGCGTTAACAGTATTATTTAACTTTATAATTCAAGCTAAAATATACTTTAAATAATATGCCCTAAAACAGTGATGATGAAAGCATTACAGCTGTCAATAGTAACAAACAGCCTGCTGCAGCACGCATGCCATGGGCTCACCAGTGCTCACCTAAGGCCTACAGTATAACTGCAATAAAACCTTGTTTCAACAACAAAACCTAGGAACAGTAATTGAGATCTACTCATAGAAAACTGTAGGCTATTCTAAACCGCCATCAGTGCACTGAGATACAAATATTGAACATTTAGAATGTTCCTTGGAGGTCATTTTATTTACTATTTAAAACTTTTTTGGACAAGTCTATGGGTTATAACTCTAGAAGGCCATATGGCTTATAGATTCCTATTTAGTTCTTGAAACACTGATACTTATTTAAGGATGAGAAATAATAATCAGATAAACAGGAAACAGTACAAAGTTAATCAATGATTGTGGAGGATGAAGGGTAGAGAGGAGACACCCCTACGCAGCTTACCAGCTCACGCACCAATGGTATCTCCACTTCGGGCTTGTGAGCCTCATCTTTGGCCACTCACATCACTCATCTCAAGAGTAGAGTGCAGAAAACATTCACTCTGTGGCTGTCAATCCTAAACGGGCTGGCTAGCTTTATAACTTAGCACAGTGCACCCATCCCTTCACGGATCTATATACCCCAAGTGTTAGGAGTGATGCTTGTATAATGCAAATGTTATCAAAATGTTATCACTGCTCAAAATTATTCAATAGTCTTTCATTATCTCTAGGATAAAAGCTGAATTCCCTAGCACTGAATCTGTTCCTTACTTTAATTTTACCTTCACTTACTACTCCTGGTCTAAAACATTCACTGTATAAAGTCACTCAAACATGCTATGTCCAGGAAAAACTGGTGCATTTCCTTTACCAGTTCTTACACAAAACTGGAATGAATCACAGATCTAGATGCCAACTTGTTTAAAAAGAACATTAAAGAGGTCAGAAAATATTACCTTGAGTTTTTGTAATTCACCTTCAATGTCTATTTCCAAAGTAGGGTATATTGATTTGTACTGGTTAGCTAGAACTTTGAACCTGAGAAATACAAATTAAGACATTTGCACTCATTTAAAAATATTCAAATATCACTGTACATTTCAGATAGTTTCTGCAGACGATAAGTGGTCCTAATGACAAATTAATTCTAAAACTGAAAGAATATTTAATAGAGGAAATCAGCCATATGAATATTATACACTTAAAATATCTTTTCCAAGTTTAAGACTAACAATATAATTAAGATGATCATTATAGGGAGAGGGAAAGGATAGAATGATGGAAATCTATAAACACAGAAGAGTTAAATCTAAATTAACTGTATTATATAATATAGAACACATAAGGAAATGGTCTCCATGATGCTTAGAAGAGAAAATGATACACATTAGCAATGTGTCTGTAAGATACTTCAGTAGAGTTATCTTTCCACTCCAAACAAATTAGCTATTGGTAAAAAAGAGAGCAGGTTACTATAGTCCTAATGTCACTTGTGAAACACAATCAGCTCCCCATCACTGAGTCACTGTATAGCTTTTGACAATTACAGCCAGACACGGTGCTGTACACCTGTAATTCCAGCTATTTGGGAAGCTGAAGCAGGAGAAACACAAGTTTGAGGCCAGCCCGGCCAACTTGTTGAAGTTTTGTATTAAAATAAACAGTAAAAAAGGACAGGGATATAGCTGAGTGGTAGAGTGTCCCTGGGGTCAATCTCCAGTACCAAAGGAAAATAAAAGACCCTAAAACATCACTACACCAAAGTACTGTCACGCCCACGAGAACTATTCTACGTGCCAGCACATTAGCTTGTTATTTTTAATAATGTGAATCTGAAAATAAGTATGAATTAGAATGAAGTAAAAATAACTTTTAGTAGTTCAGATGATAATAATAATAAGCCAACCATCATTATTTAAGTAGAATATTGGATTTACCATTTTGTACTCAGGTGTTTGAAAACTAAAATTCCATTTGTTCTTTCAATTCCGGAACATATGTTAGTTACCTCTCAGAGAAGCCATCAAAGTCGGAAACAAGATCACACATCCGAAGTCCACTCCGAGCGGCTTTGGAAGAATAAACTGGGCCAATGCCCTTTTTTGTGGTACCCAAGCTTAATAAAAAAGAAAAAGAAAAAAAAGATCAAACAGTTACACACAAAAAAATACAGGTCTTATGATCAGATCATCACAAAGAACAAAGTTATATGTAACTATTTCTATTTACGTTATTTCCTATAAGTTTATTTTCATGATCCTATTGACTTTCTCCACAGCTACACAAGATGTTCTATTACTTCTGGCCTAGAATTTAAGCCTGAAGGTCTAAATATGCTTATGTAGTACCAGGGAGAAAAAAAATCTTACTTTTTTCCTGCTTGTTCTTGTCTCTGTTGTTCTTGGATACCATCAGCGGCTTGATGAAAATCAAATACTGACAGGAAACAAAGCAAAATCACAGTTACTGTTAAAGGAAGTATGAAAGAATAAGACTTTTTTTATTTCAAACTACTTTAGTTATGAACCCTTCCAGCCTCATTTTATTATGACAAATTACAGATAAATTTTTTAAAGTGAAAATGGTAGCAGCAAGGACCATAAGGCCAACTGGCACATTGACATGCCTCATCTTTCCCTCTGACTCAGTAGTCTACACTACTATAAAGCTGAGTCATTAAGAGGCTGGTATCCATATCCTAAAATTATACAAAGCTCATTATAAAAACATTGTTTCTGATTTCAAACTCTGAACTCCAGAAACCTAGTGATCACGTTGACACTTCCTTCTTCCTCACTAGTCCCACGTATCTATCATCTCTCACCAGAACTACACCTCACTGTGTATATTTCCTTGCACTCATGGACATTTCTAACCCAAATTCTTTGGTGCACCCAAACCCATCTTTCCAAGACATACATATAATGCCATTACTCCTCTGCCCTTAAAAACTCAATGGCTTTCTATTACTCTAAAGAAAAAGACAAAACTCTTTTATGTGTGGTGTCCTTGTAAACGCTACCTTTATCTTACTCTGTGCTCCACCCACTGGCCACCCTGGCACTCTTTGCTGTCCTTGAAAAGGTATGTGCTTCTCCTGCACACACTTTCCACTTCCTGCACACACTTGCACACTCAATTCATCCTGTCCCTCTCAACATGTTGGTATTAGGACAATGTCAATTTATCTTAGTACTTAATCCATGCCAATGAGTTCTCTCCCCTATTCACTGACTCAAATAATAGTTTATCAATGAGGCTCACCTACAATTCCAACCAAAGTTTTTGGGTGATGTTTTATTTTTATGTGAACGTATTTACAGACCGTAAAACTTACCCATCTTAGTGCACAGTTCAATACCACCCACTGCCTGTAGCACTGAATCCACTTACATGCCTTCCCTACTCTTCTTCTTTTGAGATCCTACTAAAACTGTACAGTCTTCTCCCATGCTTGGGAAGGATAACCACAACAGCGTGGTGTGGTCAATAGATTTCTCTCAGGAGGACAGAGTGACACTGTATATACTAGTTAGTTACACTACACATGCTAAAGTATACAAGTATTGTATGATTTTTAAATTGTCTAATCAGTATTTGTTTTGGTACCACAGAAGTAGGTTAACAACATCTGTAAAATCGCATCAGAACATGGTACACCAAGAGACATCTACAAGGATGTTCAGAGTAACATTTGTAATAGCCTATTATGAAAAAAAACACAAATTTTCATCATGGTGAAGTGGATAAATTGTGGTACAGTTATATGACATACTATAGAGATATTAAAAAAAGTCCCTTTAACACTAAAGATGAACCTTACAGACAGAATGTTTAGTGGCAGGCAAAAAAAAATTTTTTTAAATGCATAATATTTAATTTTATAAAAAGTTCAAAAATAGACAAAACAAATCCATGATGAAAGAAATAAAAATAGCGATTACCTTTGATGAAAGGCAGTAGATAATAAATAAGAAAGAGCATGGTTTTCTAGGGCACTAGTAAGGCTCTGTATTTTAAGAAAGATGGTGATTACGTGAAGAAATATGTGCTTTTTATGCACACGTATGCATTCTGATGTTTCACAGCATACTTTATAAAATGTTAACACTTCTAATACATGGATTCAAGACTGGGGGGGCCAGGACTGTTCTTAAGAATTATTTCACTAAAATCTGACTCCATTAAATCAGTTATGACAACATTAAAATCTTGGAGTGCTCTAGTTCTTTTAAATAAAAATTTTGTATCTACATATGCCTTTAATTTCTATTGTTGAAAATGTTAAAAAGGTAACCAGCAACTCACAAGTAAATGTTTGACGGAAAGCAAGTGAGCCATATTTCCAAGAACTAATTTTGCACTGTCGCAGAGCTAATATTTCCTAGGCTGCAGGAAGCTGTTAGTATGATCATAGTAATTACTTTCTTAAGGCTTCATCATGGCATGGAGCCTTCTATCTTCACAATTACTATGTTGTAAAAACAGTGTTTGTTTGAAGCTGCTTTAAATATTGCTTCTATTTTCTATAGTACCAGATATTGGAGGAGAGCCATCTTGGGAATTTGGTCTAATTTTTAAAATTAAAGATAATGGTAGTTATATTAGTATCACATAGCTGTCTGGTTTGGTTTCCCCCTCCCCGCTTCCTTCCTTTGTTTTGGTGCAAGGATGTGATGCAGCCGAGAGCCTTAGGTACACTGTGCACATGTGCTGCTGAGCTACACTCCCAGCCCTGAACTGCACTGGGACGTTAATGGTGTGATGCATCCGTGTGACCCTCAATGGATGCAACATCTACTTTGCCTGCTTCTTACACCTCTGAGGCTTTACTCAAGGGTTACCTCTCAGTGGACCCTCCCTGGACACCTACAGCAGGACATATACATACTTAAGTACAGTTTGAATTTGCATGTCACATACACGTTTCTTGCTAGGTTTACAGTTCCTACTTCTCATTCCTGGTTATTGACTCTTACCATGTCAGTGCTAATTAAGAGTCCTATTGGTCCAGAAATAATACGGAATAAAATCTCAAATTTAATGGTCGTAGATGAAATTAATTTTAGAATCTAGTTTGCTTAATGCAAGAGGCTAGTCTGAATAAAAGGCAGTAATTACACTGTAGGCAGGAAGAATCACTCTAAAGATTGGCTGGAGGGTAGATGTACTTTTAAATGAGTATAAATAAATAATGCTCTTTGTATTTATATATGGCCTATTTTTAAATAATTAAAGATATCTTCTGAAATACTGCTATGTTACTCATTTGTTGCACTAAATCTGTCTTCAGAAATAGGTATATTCAGCCTGGCCTTGCAAAAAGAAGAAAAGAAAAACAGTAAGATTTTATGTATTTGGAACTCAACTGTAATCCGTCCTTCTCAGGTTTAATAAAAGACAAAATGCTTAATGCTTTCATTAGATAAATCTGACTGAGTTATAAGCAAATGCAGTACATTCTCCTTACCAATATGGGCTCTGTCAGATATAATAAGCCTTTTTTCCCAGCCTTCCAGACCTAGAGGAAAGGGGGTAAGAAGTGTGAAGCACTCTTCAGCGTTTTTAAATCTTAATTTCTTTATACACAGACTGTCTAACAGTGTTTTTATTGAAGCAATCACCTTGGTATCTTCTACACTGGAAACATTATGTCAAATAATTTTTCTCATTTGCCCTTTATTTAACATACAAACTCATTCACACTTTATCCCTCCAAATATTTTGCTCTAAAAAGCTCCAGTCTCAGAATAGTCACCTCCACATTAAATACTTCCAGGGATACAGAAGGAAAACGGTTGGGAAGTATTTTTGCTGGACATAGGGGGAAAAATTCAAGACGGGGAGTTAATTTTAGGGATGGCATCTCCCCCAAGATTAATATAAAAAAGGTAACCAAACAAAATAATGGAGCTTTCTCACCAGTTCCTCCACAGTGCTGTGTACCACTGCATTTATGCTGAATTGTAATGAAATACTTGTACCTCCCCAAAGAGCTGAGAACAGGGGCTATGAGTTTTCACAGCGCAGGGCTCTTTGCCAAACACACTTGAGAAAAAAGAAATGACTACTGGACAAGCACATGAGCAAACACTACTAGATATGTAAGACAAGTACCTTAGTAGGGTTCATGTGTCATATGATTAAACTACCAAGCCCTAAACAGTTTCCAGACTATTTTTTTGTGTGTGTGTGGTACTGGGGATCAAACTCAGGACCTTGCTCTTGCCAGGCAGACACTTATTCCACTGAGCTATATCCCAGCCCCCAGACTATTATTCATATATTAGAAATTATTTGTTGGGACTATGAGAATAGCTCAGTAGAACACTGGCTGCTGAGCAAGCACAAGGATCTAGGTTCAATCCCCAGCACCACAAAAAATAGAAAAATGTAATAAAAAAGAAATAAAATTAGTTGTTAACATTGATAATATCCAATACTGATTTTGAAAGTTTATTCTTTATAAATTAAGGAGACCTTCCTCGGTAATGTGCTAAAAAGAAACAAACCCAGCACAGGAAGCCACTCCCTCTACAGCTGTACTCCCCCCTTCACAGGACTGGGGACTCAACCTGGGGCCTCACTCTGACGTATATTCCTAATCCCGCCCTTTTAACTTCTTTATTTTGAGACACAGTCTCATTAAGTATCCCAGGTTGGGCCCAAGGTTGTGATCTTCCTGCCTCAGCCTCCCAGAGCATTGAAATTACAGGCATGCACTATATCAGGCCTGGTTTTCAGTTGTTTGCAACATGTAAGTATGTACTCTAAAGTTAATTTTCTCTTCTAAGCAAAATATTACAAAGAAGCTCCTGGAAGTGGACTTAGCAGGGCCAGACAAGCCAGAGGGGTAAAGGAAGTGAGGCAAAATGCTTCAAGTGGAGCAGAGTGCAGCATGAAAACTCCACATTCACCAGTTCTGAAAGCAGGCACTAAAAGATAAATAAAAAGACAGGAAGGACAACAATGGTTCTGGGAGTTAGACGCTGGTGTTAAGAACACTTGAAGATGGGCTGCTACCCGAGTAATAACTTTAACAGTAAGCAGAGCATTTTAAATTTGAACTGATCTAAAGGGAAACTACACGAATGATCTTCCTCAGTGGTATATTATTTGTATTACCAAATTCCCATCACACTCTAATGAGGTAGCCAAGCTGATCAGGAAAGACGAGATAAAGGTTATTTCTTTTAAAGTGAGGGGAACAAATGCACTGCCTAGAAGAAGCATCTTCCTCAGCTGGAAGGAAACTAACCCCTTTTATCTGACTTTCAACAACCAAGGGGGAGCTCTCAATCTGGGAAACCCTGGCAGTGAACAACTTGTGAATTTCCTAGAGTTGTGCCATAGACACACAGTCATTTTGTACCTTAAGATAAAGTTTGCAGATAGTCAATGAATTAAAAAAAAATCAGGACCTACAGAGGGTCTTTCTGTTTTGTACTGTTATAATGAATAAAATTTAGTAAGTAGTACTAAAAGTTTTGCCTTACAATAATCCGAAATTTTAATGTACAAGACAAAAGCATCAAACTGTCTGACATGATATCCTAAAACACTGTTCTAAAAATAACAGGTTATCAGACAGACTCGTTCTTTCATACCTTTTCCTTTTTGAACGTTTTTTTCTGCTTCTTCAAACAATCCAGGTAGATGAATTACAACACCATTTCCTAAAGAAAATAATCCCCCACCTTAAGCATTTGTAATTATAATGTAGGCATGTATATATATAAAATATCAAGTATACGCATCTATAATAACCTTTTATTTAGAAGAGTAAGATACTTTAGAATAGCTCAAGGTCATGCAAATCAGGGAGTTATTTATTAGTGGTCATAAAATCACTTTAGCTGTGTGATTAGCAATTTTAAAAATTACAAGTAGAACACAAAGTATTCTATTGCACTGTTTGTTACAAGGGTTCTGAACCAAATCTTTCTTTTTTTTTTTTTTTTTTTTTTTTTTTTTTTTTTTTTTTTTTTTTTTTTT